>CM038678.1:696818667-697067784 GCA_021605205.1 Aegilops longissima | reverse complement strand
CTTTAAAAGCGGCGAAGAGCTAAGCGAGCGGGCTGCTCACTGCCGAAACAAAGAGGAAAGGGCAGATATGGCAAAAAGTTAAGGAATACTACCGATCGCTGCAAGGTTCTTGAAAAAAAGAACGTCAAAGCGGAACAAGAAGAACCTAAAAAAGGCCGCTTCGCCGAATCAAGAATGCCCAATCGGCTTTGAGAGTGGACTTGGCGGCAAGCGCTATGGCGAACCTTGATTGAGCACTTCCGGGGCGGAAGGGGCACTGAAGGAAGAAGCTATATTGAGTCGCAATTCCATAGTCCGGGCGTCCTATGCGGTGACCGATCAGTTGGCTGAATGGGCGAGCTGAATCGGTTGTCGGATTGCCATGAAGCATGTCTTGACTCACTTGTGGCGGGCGGACCCAGCCGAAGAAGCTATTTTGGTTTAGTGCAGCAGTTTCTTGGTGCGGTATCGCGTATCAACGCAATGAAGTGATCGGCGTGTATTGAGGGCGCGGATGGCTCTTTCCGATGTCAAGACATCTTGGGCGAAGATGAAGGCCACGGCGTTGCATCCCAAGATTGGACGAAGCGAGTACACCATCGAGCACTACTTTGAAGAAGTCCTGCGGGCGCTCATTTAATAGAGCGCTTGTGCTCGAAGGATATTATGTTTAAATGACATGTATGATTTGTGAAAACAATGTTTCAATATAATATAATAGCTTTTTATACTTGTGCGTTCAAGTAGTAAACTACTCCTGTCGGCCGTTTATGTATATGTATATATAACTTTGAAAGATGGCAGTCCTTGGCTTATTACGCACATAGTCTTGGGTGTTTAAAAAGCGCTTTTTCACACTTAATCAACGTCTTGGTCTGTTAAGGAGGTGATAGCGTAGCAAACCGAACAACGGACTATAATGCTTTATCACTTTCACTTAGCCATAGGAGTTCGAGGTGGGGCTACTATATAGCCCACAGGGCACCGCACTCTCCCGGTCGGGGTGTGTATGTGCTGACGAAAACCGGTCGCCGTTAATCTGGAGGAATCCTAAACATTCAGTGAGTCATCAGTGGTTGACCAGTCTCTCGCTATATCGCAGCGATCGGTTTTGGCTTTCTCTACTAAGGTGCTCGCCCGGCGAACAGGGGCTGTCGCGATAGTTCTCACGGTGCGCGTTAGCCATGAAGAAGGCGTAAGGCAGCAAAACACGGGGCGAGGCAACCCAACATTTGGCCAAAGACATGATTCGGAGCTGATGCATATAAGGCCTAACTTTCGAGGCGCGAATACTCCCGAAGAATTCGGTCTTTATGAAAATGGGCAGAATAATGCCCTAAGCCCCCAGTGTCGGTGGCGCAAAAATTCTGGTGCGACCAATGCCAAAGCGCCAGCCTCCTCCTCGGTTATAGTAAGGAACCGGGGATATATATCAACAAGAGACAGTAAAAAGGTTTACGCAGGGGTCTTAATCTGAAAATAATCCTTGCAGCGGGTCCCTGCGCTGCGTCTGCACTGTGTCTCCGTTGTGCCGTATCTGGGCCGGGTGTAGTACGTCGTTAAATGCGTAAAAGAGGAACTTAGTTTTAAAGAAAAAGGATGCGTGCAAAAGATGTACTGTACATTAAATAAACAAAGTACAAATCGAAGGTGAATAAAATTGAGCTTTAGTGGCTCTTATGATATATCGTGCAGCCCTTGTATAGGGTATGCAGCTAGTAAGCGCCGGACTCGTCTAACCGTGTTCGAGGTTTGAATAACCAATTCAGGCTCTTTGCCTAGCGGGCGGATAGGAGTGGGGCCGTCAAGGCGGTCTCCGTTCTTCCGTGCTCGATTTACATAATACTTCCTTTTAGCGAGATGATGCCACGTGGACCAGGCATTTTAAGTATTAGAGATGCATAATGCGGTATTGCGTTAAAGCGGGCGAAAGCTTGGCGTCCCAATAGTGCTTGATGGCTACTTTTGAGCAGGCGACATAGAAGATTAACCTTCGCGACGGAAGTTGTCGGATGAACCGAACACAACTTATAGCGTATGGAGCCCATACAATGGGCATATGGGTGCAGCATTACTCCTTTAAAGGAGGTGTTGCTACTGGCGAATTTTGGTTGGGTTTATCCCCATCCTGCGGATTGTGTCTTGATATATCAGGTTTATGTCCTGCCGCCATCCATGAGGACTTCGTGTAAATCGGAATCCGTCGATTATAGGATCGATATCAGGCAGTCCATCCTGCATTCGGATATTTTCGGAATAGTCACGATGGTCGAAGGTGATTGGTTTTGACAACCCGGTTGTCTGGCGCGCCTTTTAGTGGGCGCGCTCTGTTTTCCCTTTGATCACGTGAAGTGAGTTTACTGTTTTAACCTCTTGTGGGAAAGTATTTTGTTTTCAGTGGCTCTGCTTGTGGCGCTCGTCGTCATCTTCACTTGGTGTGCGAGCCTTGTGTTGGCGTTGATCTGCGGACTGTTTGAAGACCCAACAATTTCGGTGGGTATGGTTGCGAGCCTCCCGAATCTTGTGGATTTGACATATCTTGTCCAAGATTTTGTTGAAGTTGGATAGCTCATCGCTATTGTCCTTAAGGGCAGTTTTTGTTGTTACTCGTGAGCTTTTGAATCCGGCGTTGTTGCCGTGCTCTTTGGACTGTTCCTTTTAATCCAGCGCTGGTCCTTGTTGCGCGTGGTTTCCCATTTCCATCCCTGATTTGGATGTACTTGGGTCGCTGGTGCTGCATCTTGCTAGCCAGCTATCCTCTCCCGCTCAAAAGCGGGTCATGAGGCTTGTTAATCGGCCATTGTTCTTGGCTTTTCTTGGATGAGGTGTCTATGAGCCATTCGTCTCGGGCGTTGTGTTTGAAAGCTGCTAAGGCTTGGCGTCCGGACGATCGACTATTTGGTTCTTTTAGTAAGGAACCTGTTCCGAAATTTCGGGCTGACTCTCGGGCTGTTGAGTTATGTGACTTAGATAAATACGCATCCGGGCGGACATAAGTCCCCTGAAAATTTTCGAGATGCATCCTCGAGCTCTTCCCAGCTTCCAATGGTATTTTCGGGGAGGCTCTTAAGCCAATGCCGAGCTGGCCCTTTGAGTTTAAGGGGTAAGTATTTTATGGCGTGGAGATCATCTCCTCTAGCCATGTGTATGTGGAGGATGTAATCCTCAATCCAGACTCCAGGGTCTATTGTTCCGTCGTATGCCTCTATGTTTACGGGTTTGAATCCCGCTGGAAATTCATGATCCAGCACCTCATCGGTGAAACATAGGGGATGTGCAGCGCCCCTATATTTGGGTGTGCCTTGATAATTTTGGCGTATTGCATTGCTTTGACGAGCATGCTTTCTTGGCCCATAGACGGACCTAACTGGGCCATCCTTGTGATGTGAATCCTTATGCGGATCGCATATTGGCTTGTGTCTTGGCACCATTAGCGCTCTCTTTTTGCCGTGAGTCGTCCATCCGACCGGGTGGCCTTCTTGCTTTAATTGTGGGGGCTCTAAGGCCTCCTCGTCGAATTCAGGCAGTAGCTTTCTTTTCAGGTAGCTCTTTGTTCAGCGATTGTCGTCATACTTGTCTGCGGTGCTGAATACTTTGCTCCATCGATCCTGAGTGCATCTTCGCTGTTTTGAGCTTCGCTTCTGTTTTTTCAGGCTACAGCGATGGCGTGAGCCTTTTTCGGAGTCATTTTGCTCCAATAGTTTGTCGGCTCGGATCGTCCGGACTGTTGTCTTCCTTGAGGGACAGATTGTTTATCAAGTTGTCTTGTTGGACGATTGCTCGATAACTTGTTCGTTGTCCACGGTTAGCCTGCTCTATGGCTGGGTCTTTGTTGGCGGGACTTTGTTAGGCGTTTACGTTGCCGTTTGGCTGCTTTTAGAGGATTTATCCCGTGGCGTCCATTGTTCCTCGTCTTCATTTCCTTTAGGTGTATCCACCATGTATACATTATGAGATGAGGTGGTTGTCCGGCATCCTATAGGTGCTGGCTCATTATTGTCTCCTACATCGTCGTCCATGCGTCGATGTCTTGGTCAAATCGAGCACGTCGTGTAAGCTTTCGGCAATTAGCTCTGAAGTGGGTGGTTGGTGGGCGTTGAATTTCTTCGTCGTCGCATCCCAATCTTCTTGTAGTCCGGCCGGGGCTCTCCGGATAAAGAGAGACTTTAGTGAATTCAGGATGTCGCCAAAGGCGAGTGCGAGAAAAGATGTCATGTCGTGAACTCCATGACGGCGTAATCGGGTTCGATTAGCGGAAGCGGAGGTTGGTCCGGAGAGAGTCCGGCACCCTGAGTCGAGGTCTTCATAAAGGATAGGGATGGAGTTCGGCTCGATCGCCGTAGATTATAGCCCCGGCGGTGTCAACCACTGCGCCCTCGATCGGGAAATCCAGCTCGGATTAAGGGTCGGGCGGATCTTTGGTGCGACCTCGGAACCTTTGGTGGCGAGCTAGATCATGCCCATCGAAGCAGTCACGACACGCTGGCGCGGCTCGAATCCGTCGAAGATCAAGTCTCCACGGATATCGGCCGTATAGTTCAAACTTCAAATCTGACTGATGGCGGGGGTTTAGCTTCGATCTGCTCCGGATGGCCAAAGCGAATTGGCCCCTTGATGCAAAGCCGCCCGAACACGGAGATTTGTCGGGAGAAAAGTCTCACTGGACCGCGTCGTTGTTGATAATCGAAGGAGCCATCAGACCCTATCGGTGATGACAGAGAAACTCTCAATGAAAGCACCAATGTCGGTGTCAAAACCGGCGGATCTCGGTAGGGGTCCCGATCTGTGCGTCTAGGCGGATGGTAATAGGAGACAAGGGACACGATGTTTTACCCAGGTTGGGCCCTCTCGATGGAGGTAATACCCTACTCCTGCTTCATTAATATTGATGATATGGGTAGTACAAGACTAGATCTACCACGAGATCAAGGAGGCTAAACCCTAGAAGCTAGCCTATGGTATGATTGTTGTTAGATCTCACGGACTAAAACCCTCGGTTTATATAGACACGGATAGGTTAGGGTTACACAGTCGGTTACAATGGTAGGAGATCTACATATCCGTATCGCCAAGCTTGCCTTCCACGCCAAGGAAAGTCCCATTCGGACACGGGGCGAAGTCTTCAATCTTGTATCTTCATAGTCTTGGAGTCCGGCCGTGGCGATAGTCCGACTATCCGGACACCCTAGTCGGGACTCTCTCGAGTCCCTACACCAAAATGTCCTGTAAACAAACACCCTCTAATAATGCCATTTGGAAAATTGATGCAATGCCATAGTTAAAAGCAAATTACATGTTTAACGAATTTTATTGTTAATATAATCTCTATGTTAATATTAATCAATGCCACCGTTTGAGAAATGCTCTTGTCTTGCTTTCTTTCCCATTTCGATAAGGTAGATGCTTCTTTTTGTTGGCTTGTGTCATCCACCGTTATTGACCACTAATTGTTTCCTTTGCACCTCTGTGTAAACAGGGTTATCTACTTCACCTCGTTGCCATTGTGACCTTTTGTTGCCTTTGCACAAAACACTTTTGTTTTAAGACTGTTTTGTGCAGTTCAACCAAATATCACACCTACAACGTTAACTTGATTGCTTGATCTTAGTGGAACTGCACAAGAGGAGATCTTACTTCCTATCCATTAAGGTGAATTTGGTTCAGATCTTCTTCTTGTGAGTTGTTTGAATTCCGCATCATGAGAGGTCAGTACTAGCCTTCTTTCACATGATTCTATACTGTGCTTTCATATGTTGTGCTACTTGTACGATAATGTTGCTTGATTTTAGTGAACTGCACAAATGGAGACAAGACTTCCAATCTGTATGTGCACCATAATATCCCATTGAGGTAAGATAAAGATATTTCACAATTGCTGGCCTGTATTTTGCCACTTTCATCAGAAAATTAAGTTTAGTACTATACTTGTGCTCCCTAATTGACATGCCAAATCTTACATTGAAGGCAAAGCTTGTCTGTTATTGAACCAAGTGATGAAGGGGAAGAACAAGCGCAAGAAAAACAAAATCAACTCCGGTGCTGTAATGAAACCTTTGGGCTGTGATGACACAAGTAATGATATAGTTTTGCATCTTAATTTATTGCTATGGCTGGAGCGAGCAATTGTTTTGCCGATTTGATGCCATACGTAATTATCTCTACTTGTGCAAACAGGGATCTTCTTTGAAAATACCATATATTTTAGTGGAACTGCACAAAAGATGTTGGAAACATTAAACTAATCGAGGAGTATATAGTAAGCATGGCCACCATAGTAGATAGCAGATGGTTACGGAGAAGTGCTTCATCTGTATGCTCTACACAATCAACCTCGACAAAGGTTGGTACTAAGCCCACTAATTCATCCATATGATTGAGCTTTGTCATCTCTATTAGCGTTGTGCTACTGTTTAGATCTTGTCATGAAAAGTGGTATTGTCCTTGAGAAGTGCTTCATCATGCTGTTTTAAATATTTCCTTTCCTTTTTTTTCGAGCAAATAGGGATGCTAGCATTTAGTTGTCCTCTTGTCTTTGCACAATAGGATCATCTTCCTCTGAAGAAGAATATGGAGTATGTGAAGTGACTAGTTCCGATTATGCCAGGATGAAGAAGCACTGTCTATCTTCTCATCAGAAGGAGCAGTTGAAGGATGGTTACATTACTCTCCACAAGGCCAAACTAACTTCAGCTCAGAAGGATTGAAAAATCTCCATTTTTTGCTGTGATGCACGAGTACAATGTTGTTCTAGGATTCTCATCGGAAGGAGCAGTTGAAGGATGGTTACATTACTCCCCACAAGACCAAACTAACTTCAGCTCAGAAGGGTGACAAATCTCCATTTTTTTCTGTGATCTTGTGGTACAATGTTGTTCTAGGATTCTTTACGGTGAGTTCCATTTTTCTAAAAGTGTGCTCTACATGGACCATGTAGGTGCCTATTTAAACTGTCAATTCATAGTACATTTTGCTTTATACTAATCACTTTTTTTGTATTTGTGCAAACAGGGGTGATCTGCTTGATTTCAATGGGAACAACACAAAATGTTCATGAATACATTGAATCATTCATTTCCACCACAAGATAGGAGGTGCCGATAAGTTCAAGGCGTTGCAACATATAAGGGCGAAATCATACATGCTACGCGTGAATTTGGTTGATTTTGGTGGAACTGCACAAAAAGAACAGTTGGTTTATTTAGCACGAGGTGCCATGTCAATGTCCGAATTGATGGCAAACCCTGCCCATTCCACAATCGTAGGCATTTGATATTTTGGAATAGGACAACCTTGTCAAATTTTTCTCATTGATTTTAATACATGTGTTTGATATTTTCGAATGGGACGCCCTTGCTGTCAGCAGCGTCGATCAATTTTTTCTTTATTCTTTAGTTGTGAAGTAAATATTGCCTCTAACATGTGAGTCGCTGAGATGCATAACCATTGTTTGTTTTGAATGTTCTCTATGAATTGCCAGCCCTGTGTGTTTGATTGCAATGTACAGAAATGCTAAAAAGCTGCTCAAACTCTTTGTACTCATACTGTTCCTTTTACTTCGCACATTGTGAAAGTGCATACTTTTTTGTATAAGATTGGTCAAAGTAGAGATACTTTGACTGCGAGACAAAACTTGTATAGAAAGGACGGAGGAGTACATGTGAAACTTCTGCAAGCGAGGTGATCACCACAGGAATAATGCTAGTACGTATTGTTTTGCATGTTCATCAATGCGAGTGATACATGAATTGAACTAATCGAAATAAATTCATTCATACGGTCGGTTCATATAAACATGCGGATTTAATAACATTTCATACATTCTTCAACTAAAAAGGGTGTTTGTGGCGCATGCATCTCGAGATCACAGAGGCGAGGTCATCCTCCTTTTCTAAAGAAAAACTAAAAAGTGCGCTGGAGGTATAATTAATTAACGAAGCTACCCACAATGTCCCAGGCGAGCGAAGCTTGATGACTTAGCTGCGGTGCGATTGCGTAAGCGACATGTGGCTGTTGGGCCCATGTGTCGATCAGCCAACTGCACCAGCGATTAAGTAAGCAGCGTTCTTCTCTAGCGCAGCTCTCGACTCCGCGTCGCCGCCAAGAAGCTAACCGACCGTCAATGGTCAACCCGCCTAGCAGCTTCAAGCGGGAGGTAGCGGCGGTGGCCTTACTTGGACCCGAGCGGCGGCGACCTACCGTGTTCTACTCTTCCTTGTTTTCTGTGTGGCGCGGCCTCGTTGGCAGCGGGGTGGGGCCTCGGCGAAGCCGGCGATGTCCTCTGTCTCGTTGCCGGCGGGCGGCGCCTCAGTGGAGCGATGGAAATCCTCCCCCACGTTGCCGGCAGGGTGGGGCCTCTGCTGAGCCGGCGATGTCCTCTACCTCGTTGTTGTCGGGGTGGGGCCTTGGCGGAGCTGGTGGTGTCCTCTGCCTCGTTGTTGGCGCCGCGGGGCATCATCGACGCCAGCGGAGCGGGGACTCGTCGGAGCCGGCATTGT
Organism: Aegilops longissima; assembly: GCA_021605205.1. NCBI lineage: Eukaryota > Viridiplantae > Streptophyta > Magnoliopsida > Poales > Poaceae > Aegilops > Aegilops longissima. Next base: position 697,059,310 of record CM038678.1, on the reverse strand, counting down.
CCTCTGTCTCGTCCTCGGTCTCGCCAAATAGCGCCTCGCCCGCTTCATTGCCCTCTTTGCTAGCATCTTTGTAGGCGGCCGCAGCCTCTGCCACCCGCATGCGGTACCGCTTGGCTTCGGCCGCGGCCCTTGCGGGCTGGCCAGTGCTGGTCGAGCAGCGCCTCCTGCTCCGCCCGCTCGCGGCGATCTGCTCCTCTGCCTGTAGGTGCTCCTGGAGGAGATGGTGGTTGTAGGCGGCGTCGACCTACGCCTCCCGGAACTGGTCCTCACGCATCTGCCTCACCCTGTCCATATATTGGGCACGAGCCTCGTCGATGGTCATGGGGCAATGCACCGGCAAGGATGGCGCGGAGGAGGGGGTTTGGCGCCGGATCGTCGACTACCATGTTCTCCATTGGGACGTCGTCGTCCTCCGGCTGCCTGCCGGCCAGCCGGTCAGCAGCAATGGCTGCTATCTCCTTGTGGTCCGTCGTCCGCCCGTCGAAAAACCTTTGGGCGGGAGAAGCCATGGTGGGCAGTAGTGGTGTGGACAGGAGAAAACAGCGGATGCGGATGGCTGCGGCTATGGCGGCGCAGCGGTTTATATAGCAATGGTGGGCGGCGAAGGGCGGGCGTGTGGCCGAGGTAACCGCCTCGGCAACAGCGTATCATTAATGTGTGCGGCGAGATGGGCGGACGGATGGCACTTGTATCGTTTGAAGGCGAACAATAGCCTGCACCGGAAGCGGGGCAGCAAGTGATGGTTATTTGAGCGGAAAATCCGTGCGGGCGAGAGATCACTTTACTTGGATGGGGCGACAATGGGGACCCACCAGGTCCATAGCCTCACGTCATAAGTGCCTCCTTATTATATATATATATATATATATATATATATATATATATATATATATAACTATAATTTATTTTTCTTCCTCTGGTTTCACGACATCACGGTCCCACACCATTGTCTACCTATGTACTCCCTCCTTTCCGGTTTATAGGGCTTATCTCAAAATTTTAGTTTTCCATTTCATAAGGCTCAATTTGGTTGTTTTCCATCACATGTTCAGATTCAAGGTGCATTAAATCATTGCATGCAAGTATTAAGAAAATTGACCAATGCATGTACTTTATGCATGCATGCATTGCAATTAATGCATTGATAAACATAATTTTTTGAGGATAACAAGAGCATTAATTAGGTGCTTTTGCAAAACTAGAAAAACTATTCCACATCTAGCCATCTACCTTGATTGGTGAGATTTTGAATGAGCATTATAAACCGGAAAGGAGGAGTAGTCAATAAGCGAGAGAATTGCAAGAAGCGGCCGGACAGTGGGACCAAGCAGCTCGAGCAGTATTTGTGTTTTTGATGTGTGAGCACTGCAGAGTTTCTCGATGTTTACCCAGATATTATTTTTCTCCTCGAACAACAACGAAAACATCGCTGCAGGTATTAGCTGGGCGGGCTGTGGCCCGTCTAGCCCGAACAGATATCCAGCCCGGATATTAATTTTTTCAAGCTGAAAATGGCTAGCCCAGCTATACTTTTTTAGGAATACCGAGGCAAGGTCAAGTTGTTATTCTCTACCTTGTTGGCTGCAAATCTTTCCTAGGAGGGATGCATTAGGCTTAACAAGAAAATGGGCTTTAAGAAATAATAAATGGGATGTAATTATAAAAACTGGGTAGTAACTATAAAAAAATGCACCAAACAGTGATTACTTTATAAAATATTATTTTTGGAATATTGAAAATTTTAATTTCATTAATTGTTGCGGCGGAATGTTTAGTTGGATTTTTACATAATATAAATTATATTGAAATTGTATTTAATCTGACTAAAATTTCGGGATAAAAATATTCGGATCCCATCAAAATGTGGGAAATTTTATTGAATTCTGTTTTGAACGGTTGGTTGAAATGGGCTGTACTTTTAACAAACTGTTAATGGGCTGTAGTAAATTCCATTAGAATTCAAAAATGGGCTACACATTCTTACAAATCTCAAATGGGCTATAAGTTCTCTGCCACACACTTACGGCCTTACTAAGTTGGCGTCCCTAAAAAAACAGAGTTGACGGGTATGCAAGGCTGTGTCAACTTATAGTCAACACACGGTCCTAGCAGCAGTGGCCGTTGGATGTTCATCCAACGGATGCCGTGCTTCTTCTTCAATCTCGGATATTCTAGCTTCACCCGCCCAAAAAATGATTCATCCCCTGACATCTGGGGCGCACCGTTTCGGAAGCTGAACTGTGGGCCTACTAAGTTGACGTACCAAGGGGTTTGTCAACTTAGTCAATATGAATGATTCTAGCTCTAGTGACCGTATGATGTCCATCCAACGGCCGTCGTGCTTCTTCAACCTCTGGTCTTCTTGCTCCAGCCGCCCAAAGCAGCACCGGTCGTGCCTTTGCTCCTGCCTCGTGGTGGTTGTCTTTGCCGCGGAGGCCTCACGCCCTACTACTCCCACGATGGCGGGCCATCCCTCCACTCACCCTGCACCCACACCCCTATTATTACTGCGGCAGCGGCGGTCGGCCGAACCAGCGAACCCTCGTACTCCTCTCCGTGTGCATCCTTTGCGCGTCTTCCCGGCTCGCGTCGTCCCCTTCCTAGGCCTCGCCGTCGTCCACCGCCGTGGTGCTCTCGGCCTGGCGTGGTCAGCGTGGTCGAGGCGACTTCCATCGGACGTGGGTTTGTCGTGGAGAGGCTGACAAGCTGGGTCCACGGCAGCCGCAAGGAAGTGCCTCCTTATTACACACAAAATAATTATTCCTCCACACGAGTGGGGACCCACGGACAGGCCATCGTATATCGCGAAAAAATGATTAAGCCCCACGACATTTGGGACCCACGAGCTACATCTTCGCCGCATAAGGAAGTGCGTCTGAAAAAATGATTAGCCCCTGATTCTGGGACCCACCAGCTACATCTTATACGCAAGGAAGTCGTCGAAAAAAAAGCGATTCGCCCCATTGCTGGGACCCACCGGCTACACCTTATACGCAAGGAAGTGCGTCGGGCAAAAAAGCGATTCGCCCCGTGAATTTGGGACCCAACAGCTACACCTTCGCCATACGCAAGGAAGTGCATCCGGGCAAAAAACGATTCGCCCCACGAATCTTTGGGACCCAGCAGCTACACCTTGGACGCAAGGAAGTCGTCCGGTCCAAAGCGATTCGCCCCCGACTGCTGGGACCCACCAGCTACATCTTATGAGCAAGGAAGTGCACGGCGGTCGGGACCCACCTGGTGAAGCGTCGTGGCGTTGTCATCTGGTGTGACGTTATCGTACATGCTGGTCGATGTAGAAGCGGCGCCGCGTGTCGTAGTAAGCGCGCGCGTGTCATAGTGAAGCGCGCCGTAGCATGTACACATCGTACAGCGGCGTGGGTGCAAGAAAGAAAATATGGACCGTACATACATCGGGCGGGGTCTCTACGCCTACTCGCGCATACGTACATGGCTGGGTCGGCGCGGAGAAACAAGCGTCGTCGTCGTGTTCATGGGAATAACCGGCTGGGTCGGAATGGAATGCGTGGTCGTGTTCGCCGGGAGGGCTTGGGCGGGCGAGGCGATGGAAGCGAGGCTGGCGTACCGCTGTGGAGAAAGCGGCCTTGTGTTGACCGGCCATGTTGAAGCAGGGTCTGTTGATCGGGAGGGCTGGCGTACCACAAAGCGGAGAAGCGGACCTCCCTACGGTGAAGCAGGGGTCTGTTGATCGGGAGGGTGTGGCGTACCGCAAAGCAGACGAAAGCGGACTTGTGTTGGGCCTTCTGGTGAAGCAGGGGTCCTGTTCGCCGGGAGGTGTGGCGTACCGCAAAGCCGGATGAAACAGACTTGTGTTGGGCCTTCTGTCGAAAGCGAGGGGGGGGTGTGGCCCTACGGCAAGCAGGACTCCACGGGATCTGTTCATCTCCACGTCGACCTCCTCCATCCTCCACGGGCTACCGTCGACCTCCTCCGGCCTCCACGGGCTCCTGTTCATCCAGCCTCCATCGCGCTACTCCACCGCTCTTGTTCAACCACCCCTCCACGGGCATGCCTCCACCTTCTACTGTTCATCCAGCCCTCCACACCACGGGGTCCTATTCAACCACCCCTCCACGGCCACCCTCCACCGTCTACTGTTCATCCAGCCCTCCACACCACGGGTTCTGTTGATCCGAGAAACGCGCCACCGCTCATTGTTCATCAACCCCCTCCCCCATAACACTCACTATTCATCAATCGATCGGCTTGATTAGCAGCGATAGCGAAGAATTGCTCCATCGGGTTGATTAACGACCATCGATCGATCGCTCGAGTTCGATAAGCGTAGCTGCGGTCTGTCGCTTCGGGTTGATTAGAGCCCAACGCCTCGCTCGGCCGATTAGAGCCAGCGCCTACGCACACCTGCGCGCGTCGAGAAAGCGCGCATCGCTCGGCCTCGACCTCCCACCCGTAAGCAACTCCCGAAATTTTCCTCCCCTCGCTTCTACACGGTTTTTCCGTCATGGGGGCCCAAATAATGTCATGCAGCTGCGTCTCTGCCCGCCCTTGGGCGAAAAGCCCATTTACATCATGATTTTTTGTCATAAGTAGCAGCCGCCACATCTATGATGATCTTTGGGTTTTGTCACAATTATCGTCATAGAAGTGTCATATGTATGACAAATTTTTTCGTTCCACCCAAAATGTCACGGATGTGTCTTTTTTGTAGTGTCTTGTAATACTCATATCATCAAAATCAATCAAGCGGGAAGTAGGTATTACCTCCATCAAGAGGCCAAACACAGGTAAACATCGTGTCCCAGGTCTCGTGTTACCATTAGCCTTAGACACACAGTTCGGGACCCCCTACCGAGATCCGCGGTTTGACACCGACATTGGTGCTTTCATGGAGAGTTCCTGCGTATGCGTCATTGTAAGGCTCAATGGCTCCCCAACCTTCAACAACGCCGTCGAGGTGAGACTTTTCTCCCAGACAGATCTTACGTGTTCGGCCGCCTTGCTTGAGACCAACTCGCTTGGCCATTTGGAAGCGAATCGGCGGCTATGCCCCTGGCCGTCAGGTCAGGTTCGGGAACCTAAACTACACCGCCGACATCCGCGGAGACTTGATCTTCGACGGATTCGGGCCCACGCCAGGAGCGCCGAACATCGCGACGCGCAGGCTTTAGATCTGCCAGCGGACAGTGTTCGGATATCGCACCTGCTACAGCTCCGGACTTCGATCCAAAGCAAATCATGCCATCCGAGGACGAGTGGATGGACCCCGTCACGGAAACCGCACACTTATCGGCGTTGGAGCCGGACAAAGACTCCGCTCCCAAAGGAATCTGTGTCTCCGGACCCCCGAACTTGTCTCCGGCTGTAGGTTCCGGACCGCGTGCATCCATGTCCATTGAATCTGATTGGGCTCCGATCATGGAGTTCACCGTCGCGGATATCTTTCAGCAATCGCCCTTCGGACACATGCTAGATTCATTGAGATCTCTCTCTTTCAGGAGATTCCTGGCCGAACTACGTCCGGCTCGAGTGGTGAGCAGGCGACGAAGAAATTCGTTACCCACCCACCACCCACTTCATAGCCACTGTCGATGACCTAATAGACTGTAACACCCCGGATGTAACTTTCCATATTTGTAACTCCAACTCTTGCCATTTTCGGCATTGTGATATGATATTCCCTTCGTGGTTGGGTTTTTGTCTTTCGTTTTGCATTTTGTCCATGTCATGCATTTCATATCATGTCATCATGTGCATCGCATTCGCATACGTGTTTGTCTCATGCGTCCGAGCATTTTCCCGTTATACATTTTTGCAATCCGGCACTCCTATGTCCCCAGCGTCCCCTTTTACATTTTCCGTGAGCGGTACTAAACTTTCGGAATGGACGAGGTTTGTCAAGTGGCCTTGGTACACCACGGTGAACCACTGTCAAGTTTGGTCATTTGGAGCTCGTTTGGTACTCAGCAGTTAACCGTACTCTCGCAAAGGCCTCTTTTAAGTTGCAGCCCAACACCCCTCCAAAACAGCCCAATAACCCATCTAAGTCACTTCCATGCTCTCCGTCGTCGGATCACGATCGTGTGGTGAAAACTACACTCCATTTGGAGCCTCCTAGCTCCTTCTACCTATAAAACACCCCTCCCGAAATCCGGATCAATTCCACCCTAACCCTAGCCGCTCCTCTCGCGCCGCCCGGACACGTCCGAGACGGACCCGGACGCGTCCGCCACCGTGCCCGGCGAATCGGGAGCCGCCCGTGGGGCGCGCGCCCATCGCCGCCCGGCCGTGCAGTATGAGCCCGTCCCGGCCCCAGCACCCGCGCCGCCGCCTCCGCGCCGGCCAAGCCGCCTCGGCCGCGCGCGCCCGGCCGCCTCGGCCGCCGTCGCCCGGCCGCCTCGGCCGCCCAGCCTTCGTCGCCGCCTAGCCGAGCTCCCTCCGCCCGCGCCCGTCCTCCGGCGAGGATCCGGCCGGGTCTCGCCGCCCCGGACTCGTCCCCTCCGGCCGCCCCTTCCTCCTTCTCCGGCGAGCCGCCGCCGGCAAACCCCGGTTCGCGCGCCCCGGATCTCAGATCCAAAATCACCTCGGTTTACTTCTTCTTCCCCGAAATTCCCTCTAAGTCATTTTGGAAGAAGAAGTCAGCGAAATGAATTGAATCTGAATCGAGCCTATAACCAGACCAGCCGGCTCCGAACCGAAAGGAAGAAAAGCGCGCCGGAACAGCAGCGGCAAGCAGCTTGGCAGCTGGAACCACAGCGGCGACAACAGCAGCTGACAACGGCAACAGCGGTCAAGCGACAGCGGCAGCCTTGATGGCAGCGAAGAGCGGGCGGCAGCGCGGGCTGGGCCTCGCATGAACTGGCTGGCGGCCGTGGCGTGGTAGCAGCCATGCGTGGCGGCTGGTCGTAGCGGTGTGCCTGGCGTGCAGACAGCGTCGCTCCATCGGGACGTGTCAGTGGCGGAATGAAGGGCTGGCCAAGGGGAAGAAGTGGGGTGGTGAATCGAAGCGAATGAAAGTGCCAATGAATTGATGAAACAAAAATTGATTATCTAGTACATAGACATCTTGATTTTGACTCCGGCGACGCCGGCGGTATGGGCGTCGATGCAGGGGGCGATCTGAAACCACGCCCACAGGCGCTGGACCGCCACTTCATCACATGACATCTACATGGTGGACACGCCTAAGGAGGACAACGGTGACAAAAAGGACACAGCGGAGGATAAACCCCGGACAAAAGCCAAAGGGCGGGCAGCGCCGCTCTAAGTCGATCACAGTAAAAATAGCGATACTTGGCAAAAAGAAAATGACACTCAGGTCGACTCGAAAGATAACAGCGCAAGCTGCTGCCTGAATTCGACGATGAGGCTGCAGAGCCCATCCCACCGAAGAATAATACGGCCGACTAGCCGGAACGACCACCTCGTGGCCGTGATAGAGCAGCCACTGACGCCGCACACAAGCCAGCACACGATTTACGTGAGCTCCTAGACAAAAAGGCTGGTGCGACCAGATCCATCTATGGATCTAGAGGACGCGTGCCGACACAAGATTATGGTCACCAAAACGATCATAATGATCAAATACCAGTTCGGAATCAGACGCAGACACAACAACCATTGTGACATGCGCCACATGTCGGATCTGGAGGGTTGTGCACCCCGTGTTTCACCGACGAGGTGCTGGATCACGAATTTCCACAGGGATTCAAACCCATGAACATAGAGGCATACGACGGAACGACAGACCTTGGGGTCTGGATTAAGGATTTTATCCTTCACATCCACATGGCTTGTGGGGACGATCTCCACGCCATTAAATACCTTCCCCTCAAGTTAAAAGGGCTAGCTTGGCACTGGTTGAAAAGCCTCCCCGAAAACTCAATTGGAAGTTGGGAGGAACTTGAGGATGCTTTCAGGGCCAATTTTCAAGGGACCTACGTCCGACCTCCGGATGTAGACGATTTAAGTCATATAATACAACAGCTCGGAGAGTCAGCCCGTAAGCTTTGGAACAGGTTTGTCACTAAGAAGAATCAAATTGTCGACCGTCCGGATGCCAAAGCCTTAGCGGCCTTCAAGCATAGTATCCAGGACGAGTGGCTTGCCAGACACCTCGGCAAAGAAAAGCTAAGGACGATGGCGGCCTTAACAAGCCTTATGACCCGCTTTTGTGCGGGCGAAGACAGCTGGTTGGCCCGTAGAGGCACCAGTGACCCAGGCACATCCAAAATTCGATATGGCAACGGGAAGCCACGACGCAATAAGCACAAGCGTTGGAAGAATGAAGAAAGTCCGAACAATATGGCAGTCAACACTGGATTCAGGGGCTCTCGACCCGGCAAAGAAAGAAGCAATTTAAAGGCAGCAAAGAGGGACCGTCCGGCCTGAATAAAGTCCTAGACAAATTGTGCCAAATCCATGGCACTCCCGAAAAACCTACAAATCACACCCACAGAGAATGTTGGGTCTTCAAGCAGGCCAGAAAGTTAAACGCCAAACACAAGGGAAGGGAAACACCAAGTGAAAACGAGGATGCGCCTCGCCAGCCGAACACTGGGGGACAAAAAAATTCCCACCAGAAGTCAAAACAGTAAACATGGTCCACGCAACTCATATAGAGTTCGTTGCCCCCAAGTTCAACCCCTGGGAGGCCTGTCTGATCACCTTTATCACATGGATCACCCGGCCAGTATCTGGCACGGAGGATCGGCTGCCTTGGTGCTCAACCCAATAATTGATGGACACCATCTCACTCGAGTCCTAATGGACGACAGCAGTAGTCTTAATCTGATATATCAGGGCACCATCCGCAAGATGGGGATAGACCCATCCAGAATAAGCCAAAGTAACACCACCTTTAACGGCATGATACCAGGCGTCGAGGCCCGCTGCTGGGGCTCCCTCATATTAGAGGTGACATTCGGTTCTCCTGATAACTTCAGAAGAGATGAACTGCTCTTCGACATCGCTCCCTTCAGCAGCGGTTATCATGCATTGCTCGGAAGAACGGCCTTCGCCTGCTTTAACGCAATACCGAACTACGCCTGCCTTAAACTTAAGATGCCCGGCCCACGTGGCGTCATAACCGTTAGCGGAAACATAGGGCAGTATGCGGCGGCTCTTGTAGCCTGACACTAAGCGGCCTCTCCCACCAGAACGCATGATCGGTCGTCAAGACCACGGACACGGTTAGATGAGTCCAGCGCATCATCGACCACAACAGCCCGGATAAACCTGAGCTGGGTGCTACACATATATCCCCATAAATGGTACTAGGGGCTGTAAACATATAATAAAGCCACAATTCGGCTTGCCTTAACAATAGGCCAATACCTCATATTTCTAACATCCATTGAGAATAACCAACTTCCCGCACGCTTACTCTTTTACATTAGTTTTCATTTTCATAGACATTATTTGTGCGGCACCCTTCTAGGATACGGCACAACGAAGACAAAGGCGCAGGCGTGCAGCAGGGCCTCGCTCAAAGGTTTCTCTTTAGATTAAGCCCCTGTGTAAACCTTCTTTACTGTATTTTGTTGTTTGACATCCCATGGGTATTCAATACACCCACAGGGGATACTGGCGTTATAGGCATTTCGCCACGACAGATCAATGCACGTACCTGGAAATACATGGTCAAGGGTGTTGCTCAGCCCAGTATATGTTATAAAGTCTGAATACCTTCGGGAGTGTTTGGCGTCGCGAGTTTGGCCTTATATGCATCAGCTCCGAATCATGTATTTGGTCAAATGTTGGGTTTGCCCGGCTCCTGGATTTGCTACCTTACATTCCGTTCTATCGGCTAAGGTGGCCAAAGGAGAACTACTGCGATTGTGCCCTAGTTATTCCGGATGAGCACCTCGATGAAAGCGGCCGGCTGTCATGATCTGCGAGAGACTGGTCAACCACTCGAAGACCCATCGGAATCTATAGGATTCCTCCGCATCAACGAAGGACCGGTTTCCCGGTCACGTACGTTCGCGCACCATATCCGGATGCACGCGGAAGTACCAGGGGATACATAGTAGCCCCACTTTTAAACTCCTATGGCTAAGTGAAAGTGTTACAGCTATATAGTCTGGTTGCCTAGTTCGACGTGCGATCACCTCCTTAATGGACCAAGACGTTGGATCAAGTGTGATTACGCATATTTTTTCGAACACCCCCGCATTATTTGCGTGGGGGCTAAAGCCAACGACCGCTAACTTTCAAGTTATATGCATACATAAGCGGTCGCACAGGAGGTATTATAGCACTTTCAGGCAAAATTATAAAAACAACCTCTATAATTAACACATAATTGTTTACAATTAATCGACTTGTCACTCAAACATGACATCCTTCGAGCAATGAGCCTCTATTATACGGGCACCTTCTATGACCTGCTCAAAATAGTGCTCGGCTGGGTCCTGGCTTCCTGCCGGACTCTGGGTTGCAATACTGGTGGCCTCCATATCCGCCCAATATGTCTTGACACGGGCAAGAGCCATCCGCGCACCCTCTATGCAAGCTGACCTCCTCATGGCATCGATTCTCGATACAATGCCAAGGAATTGTTGCACTAAACCAAAATAACTGCCCGGTCTTGGTCCCTTTGGCCATAGATGGACTACTACCGGCCTCATGGCAAGACCAGACATGGCAGCCATCCTCTCCCTCAATGGTAGCGGACGCATCGGAGCGTTAAATTTGTGACCAGAATAACCTCTCCATGCCATTATCTTTTTGATCCTTGAAAAACTTGGTTGCATCAGCCACGCTTTTCGCCATATCCGCATACACGTCTGCAACACTCATAAGCTGATCCAGAGGAGCGTACTTGGGGTCTCCAAACTTCATCCACAACAAATAAGGGCCTCTAGCCGCGATGTCCCCGGCCTGCCGAAGCTCCTCCCGCGCAGCTCTAAGCTCAGTACGTGTCCCCTTGGCCGCATTCAGGGCCTTCTTCAGGTCAGCCGCCTTTGCCTGATTCTCCTTCTCGAGACGCTCATATCGGTCAGCAGCGTCCCTCAGCTCAACAGCCAATTCGGCTATCTTATCCTCGCTTCGGTGATGAGCAGCATGTTCGGCTCTTAAATCTTCGGCCGCCTTTAGGGCAGCTGCATTGCTAGCCCTGGCTTGTTCCTTGGCTAATGCAAGTTCCGCCCTCAGGGCCTCCACGGTAGCAGCTCCACCTGCAGCCACATTATATCATATTAACATTATATTTCTCTTCATCATTCCTAAATAAGTGAGGAAACACAAGCACATACTCTGTGACTCGTCAAATTGCTTGTTTATAAGCGTGATGTCGGTGTCCACCACATCAATCTTTCGCCTAAATTCGGGGACTTCAGCCGTCTGGTCTACCGCTGGATCCTTAGCAACCTGCGCATAAATGCAGTGCGATCATTACCTAGGAGTGTGATCCTCCGTTCGCCGCCTAGGGGCTACTATCTATACCGAGCACATCTATCGCGTGCGGTGCAACCAAAAAATTACGTGTTTCATTACGTACGTCAAAGCCTTTGAGCAAGCTTCCAAAAGCTTCATTTAACCCGCTTGTGGCGGATGAAATTTTCCTCAACACCAGAGAGAGCAGCTTGCTCCAGGAGACCCGTTAGTATGTTCGGCCGGGTACCCGTCTGTCCAGGACCATTCTCATTACCCTCCATGGGAGCCGAACACGTCGGGCTCGGGGCGGCCGAAGTGTTAGCTTCCGGCCTCAGCCGATCTGGACTCCTCCGTGACAACACCTCAGGGTCGCCTGCCCCATGGGGCGAAGAGGCAGGTGAAGTTTCACTCTCCATCATCTCCGGAAGAAGGTCCCCCAAAGACGAACCCTGTTGAGACGAGCTACTAGACGGACTGCAAAAAAATAGATCCTGGTTATTGTTCTCAGAGGAAAAAGAAATAGCTTCTTATTTATTAACTTACAACTCGGTAGAGGGCTGGCCTGTTTGCGGGCATGATGCGGTGAGGACGCCCTTCGGGGTCGGGCTCCCTGGTGAAGTTTTCTTCCCTTGCTTATGCGCCTCCGTCCCCAAGTCTTCGGAGGCAGCCCTTTTCTTCCCGCGGGGGGAGGAAGCCTTGGATTCACCTCCCTGATTATCCTCCTTCGTGGAGACGTTAATTCCCCCGGTTTGGATGTACAATGTATGAAGCTCACTCTTCCCTTCATCTTTCCCTGATGGCACCTGACTTAACACCCGTTTAAGCATCCTGGCTATTGCCGGACTGGACGAGCCTTCGGGAAGTGGGGCCGGACACCTGATTCTCTCCGCCTTGCTGAGCCAATCCTGGTGGCGGACAGTTTTTCAGAATGATGTTATGATAAACGAAGTCTTCGGTTATAGGGTTACTTACCTAGGTATCTCGGCGGTTGCAACTCAGGCCCGCATCCTCGATGGTGTCCGGACACTTCACTCGTGGCCCGAAGAACAACTTATACATCCCTTCGAGCGTCATGCCGAAGAAGTGCTGAATGGTTTGCGGACCTTCTGGATTGAACTCCCACATCCGAAGAGGACACCGTTTGCACGGCAAGGCCCACCAAACTAGCATTACCTGGATTATTTTGACAAGACTTATATCCCTCTCAAGAAGTTCCCGAAAACGGCTCTGCAACGTTGGTACGTCGTTAGCAGGCCCCCAGTCCAGTCCCACGTTGGCCCATGACGCCAGTTGAGGCGGAGGGCCCGGGCGGAAGGCAGGGGCAGCCGCCCACTTTGTGCCCCGGGGAGCTGTGATGTAAAACCACCTCTGTTGCCATAAATCTGACACCTCCGAGAAGGAACCCTCCGGCCATGGGGCATCGGCGTTTCTTCTTATTGCGGTGCCTCCGCACTCCGCGTGTCGCCCCTCGATTTCCTTCGGCTTCACATTAAAGGTCTTGATCCATAGGCCGAAGTGTGGGGTGACGTGGAGGAAGGATTCACACACGACGATGAATGACGAGATGTGGAGGATGGAATCCGGAGCTAGATCGTGATAATCTAACCCGTAATAGAACATGAGCCCTCTCACGAAGGGATCAAGAGTAAAGCCCAAGCCTCGGAGGAAGTGGGAAACGAATACGACACTCTCGTTGGGTTCGGGAGAAGGGATGACCTGCCCTGGAGTAGGAAGCTTGTGCTTGACATCAGCGGTCAGGTACCCGGCCTCCCTGAGCTTCGCAATGTCCTCCTCTGTGACATAGGAATCCATCCACCGCCTTGAAGGTTGGATCCGGACATAATTGAAGATCCGAAGGGCCTGAGCCTGAGCTTCGGGTGTTAGAACTCAAGAAGCAGGAAGGAGCGAGCGTGGTAAGAAAGGGATAGGCCTGGATCCCTTTATAAAGGGGGAGAATATCAAGCGTCCCCAGCATAACCGTTTGGGACTTGTCTAAAAACGCGGAGTCATGCCAAGAGGCGTGGTGGGGTTACCCATACCCGTATTGATGTGGATCCCGCGATAAGAGGGACACGATTTCTGCTTCGAGAAGACGTGCCAAGGAAACCTCCTCGCAATGTGTGCAGTAGCTGGTTGTAAACAACGTTTGGATTAATGGCCGAGCCATGGCGTGATGACATGCTACGAAGAGTTGTCGGCATATTAGATTTGTGAAATATTATTCTATCTACGGTGGTATGTGGAATTTATCTTGCAAAGCCGGACACAACTTATGTGTTCAAAAAATTACTTTGGAGTATTCGGAGACAGAACCCGCCTTGCAATGCCGAGGACAACCTGCGCGTCGGACTCATCATCATTGAAGCCTGGTTCAGGGGCTACTGAGGGAGTCCTGGATAAGGGGGTATCTGGACAGCCGGACTATATACTTTGGCTGGACTGTTGGACTGTGAAGATACAAGATAAAAGACTTCGTCCCGTGTCCGGATGGGACTCTCCTTTGCGTGGAAGGCAAGCTTGGCAATTCGCATGATAGATCTCCTCCTCTGTAACCGACTCTGTGTAACCCTAGCCCGCTTCGGTGTCTATATCAACCGGAGGGTTTTAGTCCGTAGGACAAGACAATCACAATCATAGGCTAGCTTCTAGGGTTTAGCCTCTTCGATCTTGTGGTAGATCAACTCTTGTAATACTCATATCATCAAGATCAATCAAGCAGGAAGTAGGGTATTACCTCCATCGAGAGGGACCGAACTTGGGTAAACATCGTGTCTCCAGTCTCCTGTTACCATTAGCCTTAGACGCACAGTTCGGGACCCCCTACCCGAGATCCGCCGGTTTTGACACGGACAGGCTGCGCCTTGGATGTGGTGCTGCAGCCCTCCCTCCACCCCTCTATTTATAGGGAGAAGGGGGAAGGGGGCCGACCCCTCTAGATGAGATCTAGAGGGGGGCGACGGCCAAGGGGGAGGGGACTTGCCCCCCAAGCCAAGGGGGCGACCCCCTTAGGGTTCCCCCCCAACCCTAGGCGCATGGGCCCTAGGGGGGATGGCGCCCAGCCCACTTAGGGGCTTGTTCCCTTCCACCTACAGCCCATAAGGCCCTCCGGGGCAGGTGGACCCTCCCGGTGGACCCTCGGAACCCCTCCGGTGGTCCCGGTACAATACCGGTAAACCCCTGAATATTTCCGGTGACCGTATGATGACTTCCCATATATAAATCCTCACCTCCGAACCATTTCGGAACTCCTCGTGACGTCCGTGATCTCATCCGGGACTCCAAACAACATTCGGTAATCACATACAAGTCTTCCCTATAACCCTAGCATCATCGAACCTTAAGTGTGTAGACCCTACGGGTTCGGGTATCACACAGACATGACCGAGACAGCTCTCCGGCCAATAACCAACAACGGGATCTGGATACCCATGTTGGCTCCCACATGTTCCACGATGATCTCATCGGATGAACCACGATGTTGAGGATTCAAGCAATCCCATATACAATTCCCTTTGTCAATCGGTACGTTACTTTCCCGAGATTCGATCGTCGGTATCCCAATACCTCGTTCAATCTCGTTACTGGCAAGTCACTTTACTTGTTGCATAATGCATGATCCTGTGACTAACTACTTAGTCACATTGAGCTCATTATGATGATGCATTACCGAGATACCTCTCCGTCATACGGAGTGACAAATCCCAGTCTTGATTCGTGTCAACCCAACAGACACTTCCGGAGATACCTGTAGTGCACCTTTATAGTCACGCATTTACGTTGTGACGTTTGGTACACCCAAAGCACTCCTACGGTATCCGGGAGTTACACAATCTCATGGTCTAAGGAAATGATACTTGACATTAGAAAAGCTTTAGAACAAACTACACGATCTTGTGCTATGCTTAGGATTGGGTCATGTCCATCACATCATTCTCCTAATGATGTGATCCCGTTATCAATGACATCCAATGTCCATAGTCAGGAAACCATGACCATCTGTTGATCAACGAGCTAGTCAACTAGAGGCCCACTAGGGACATGTTTTGGTCTATGTATTCACACATGTATTACGATCTCCGGTTAATACAATTATAGCATGAACAAGGAAATATAACAATAACCATTTTATTATTGCCTCTAGGGCATATTTCCAACAGGTCGGAGATGATACGAGGCGGAGGGGCGAGGCGCTGTGCCTACTCGCGCGTGAAGACGTCCCAGAAGTTCATCTGCGACGGGGGCCTCTCCAAGCGCCACGCCGCGCCGCGACGCTGCTGGCCGCCTCATCTTGTGATGCGGGCGACCCGAGGCCGAGCAGACGTCGCTGGACTGGATCTCGATCAGATACCAGCCGCTCGGGCACTCGCGACGCCTTGTGTAGCCGAAGAACCCAAGGCGCGGCGGCATGGTGGCGCTGTGCTGCTGGCGAAGCGGCGAAAAGCGCCGAGGTGGCGAGGAGGAGGCGTGGCAGTGTCTTTGGCGTGGCGGCGCCCGGATTTTATAGGGGCGCGTGGAGCGGCCCGCCAAATCTACTGCGCCAGTTGCCGCTTTCTCCCGCGCGCGGTAATTTCCCGCCACCATTTGGAGCCTTGAAACAGGCGGTGCGCTAAAATCAATTTTACATGGAAGCGCTGCTTTTGCGCGCCTATTGGAGATGCTCTTATGTAGATGTATGCTAGCTAAACTGAAACGCCGCAGTTAGTTTGAGAATAGCTGCTTTAACGCACTGATTCATCTGTTTATCTATCACATACAATGGATGCACCCAAATTTACCTTCCCCTGTCGTTTTTGCTCTGCTAGTTCAGTGGTTCTACATTTTCTTACAATATCCCCTGCTCCCTACAGCCTGCATCGGCCATGGTTTAGGTCTGGCAGCTACAGCTAGGGATCTCTCATTTACTTTCCCTGTGGTTTATCTAGATCTGGAAACCAGACAGCAGCTGCGCTTTCACCTAAGATTCACATGCTCTGCTAAAGCTTGCTCGCCATATTTATTAAAAGGAATAGCATAGCTAGACCCTGCCTCCCTCCCTGTTCTTGCTAGCTCTGCTAGCTAAGAGCATCTCTAGTCGCGCTCTCAACAGGCCCTCCAGACGACTTTTTACGCTCCGGCGCCGAAAAAACGCCCCAGCCGCGCCCTCAAGACGACGAATTCCGCCGCCTCGGCCCTTTTTGGGCCCGACGATCGCAGGCCTAACCCGGCGCACTGGAGGGCGTTCGGGGGCTCCGACGCAAGGGAAAGCACACCTAGGGCCACACTGTCAGGCAAAATGTCAAGCCGACCGTCCAGATTCGCCTCCGACCCCCCGAGCTCGGCCGCCACCCTGCCCATCCCGGCACCGCCCACCACCCACCATGGTCAGATAGGCCATTCCCTGCCGGAAAAGAGAAGAGGTTTCGGCAAGGCAGCCTCTCCACCGCTGTTAGGGCGATTTTTCCGGTGTTCCGGCCGCATAGGGGCTGTACACCGGCGGGTGTGCGTCCACCACGCCTGCATGTTGTTTGGCGATTTGTCCGCCTGGCCCGGCGATGGACTCGGACGGCGAGGAGGCGCTCGCAGCATTGCTGGAGGAGGAAGCCGAAGCCAATGTCCAGGAGCAGGAGCATCTCATGGTGCTCGCCGCCCTCACCGGCCTGCTCGTGAGCAATGAAAAGCCGCAACGAGGTGGCTCGGCGTCGGCGCGGGTGAAAGAAAAGAACCGGCATCGTCTAGAAGGCTACTGCATGCGCTCCATTGCACGGCGAGAAAACATTTCGGCGTTGATATCGGATGAGCCAAAAGCTTTTCCTCAGGATTCTGAATTCCATCCTGGAGTTCGACAGCTACTTCAAGTGCAAGAAGGATTGCACTGATACACTTGAATTCACCTCAATCCATAAGTGTACGACAGCTATGAGGATGCTTGTGTTGAGGAACGCGGTAATTTCAAAAAAATTCCTACGATCACGCAAGATCTATATAGGAGATGCATAGCAACGAGAGGGGAGAGTGTGTCCACGTACCCTCATAGACCGAAAGCTGAAGCATTTTGACAACGCGGTTGATGTAGTCGTACGTCTTCACGATCCGACCGATCAAGTACCAAACGCACGACACCTCCGCAATCTGCACACGTTCAGCTCGGTGACGTCCCTCGAAATCTAGAACCAGCTGAGGCCGAGGGAGAGTTCCCTCAGCATGACGACGTGGTGACGGTGATGATGAAATTACCGGTGCAGGGCTTCACCTAAGCAATATAACATTATGACCAAGGTGTAAAACTGTGGAGGGGGCAACGCATATGGCTAACAGATTGTCTGTTGTGCCTTGGGGTGCCCCCCTGCCCCCGTATACAATGGAGGGGAGGAGGAGGCTGGCCAACAAGGGCGCACCAGGGAGAGGGGAGTCCTACTAGGACTCCAGTCCTAGTAGGATTCGGCCCCACCCTTTTTTTTCTTCTACCGGATGGGGAAAAGGGGAAGGAAAGGGGGGTGGCGCCCCTTCCCAAGTCCAATTCGGCCTCCTCCCTTGTGGGGGTGCACCAGCCCCTTGTGGGCTGGTTAAACTCCCTTGTATGGCCCATAAGGCCCATATCTTTCCCCGAGAGGTTCCGGTAACCTCCCGGTACTCCGGAAAAATGCCCGAATCACTCGAAACCAGTCCGATGCCCGAATGCAACCTTCCAATATATGAATCTTTATCTCTCGAGCATTTCGAGACTCCTCGTCATGTCCGTGATCACATCCGGGACTCCGAACAACCTTCGGTACATCATATCACATAAACTCATGTCCGTGATCATGTTAAGTGTGCGGACTCTACGGATTCGAGAACTATGTAGACATGACTGAGACACATCTCCGGTCAATAACCAATAGCGGAACCTGGATGCCCATATTGGTTCCTACATATTCTACGAAGATCTTTATCGGTCAAACCGCATAACAACATACGTTGTTCCCTTTGTCATTGGTATGTTACTTGCCCGAGATTCGATCATTGGTATCATCATACCTAGTTCAATCTCGTTACCGGAAATACTCTTTACTCGTTCCGTAATACTTCATCCCGCAACTAACTCATTAGTTATAGTGCTTGCAAGGCTTATAGTGATGACTATTACCGAGAGGGCCTAGAGATACCTCTCTGAAACACGGAGTGACAAATCCTAATCTCGATCTATGCCAACCCAACAAACACCTTCGGAGACACCTGTAGAGCACTTTTATAATCACCCATTTACGTTGTGACGTTTGGTAGCACACAAAGTGTTCCTCCGGTATTCGGGAGTTGCATAATCTCATAGTCTGAGGAACTTGTATAAGTCATGAAGAAAGCAGTAGCAAAGAAACTGTTACGATCATAATGCTAAGCTAACGGATGGGTCATGTCCATTACATCATTCTCCTAATGATGTGACCCCGTTCATCAAATGACAACACATGTCTATGCTTAGGAAACATAACCATCTTTGATTAACGAGCTAGTCAAGTAGAGGCATACTAGGGACTATCTGTTTTGTCTATGTATTCATACATGTACTAAGTTTCCGGTTAATGCAATTCTAGCATGAATAATAAACATTTATCATGAAATAAAGAAATAAATAATAACTTTATTATTTCCTCTAGGGCATATTTCCTTCAGCTTGCATACGGAGCTCCCGGTGATTCACTCGACGACTATGGGCGCATGGCCGAGTCCACGACCATTGAGTGTTTCTATAAGTTCTGGGCAGTGGTGGCAGTGTTTGGACCGCAATACTTGCGATCACCCAATGCTGAAGACACTGCTAGGATCCTAGCACAGAATGCAGCAAGAGGATTTCCTGGGATGCTTGGAAGCATCAACTGCATGCATTGGAAATGGAAGACCTGTCCATTTGCTTGGCAGGGGTTGTACAGAGGCGCCAAAGGCGGTTGCAATGTGGTACTTGAGTCAGTGGCCACACAGGACCTCTGGATTTGGCACTCTTTCTTTGGGATGCCAGGAACTCACAATGACATCAACGTCCTGCAGTGCTCCCCTATCTTTGCCAAGCTTGTTGAAGGTCATTCTCCTCCAGTGAACTTCGAGGTCAATGAGCGGCAGTACAACAAGGGGTACTACCTAGCTGATGGCATCTATCCGAGATGATCGAAATTTGTGAAGACTATCTCAAACGTTGTGCCAGGAGGTAAGAAGTCCCACTTTCCGAAGGTTTAGGAGGCTTGCAGGAAGGATGTCGAGCGGGCATTTGGTGTGCTCCAATCTTGATTTTCTATTGTTCGGTATCCTGCTCAGACCTGGTCGAAAGATCAAATGTGGAAGATCATGACTTGCTTGCACAACATGTTCATTGAGAGCGAGCAGGAAGAGCCAGTGTTTGACACTGAACCACACTACAGGCAGGACCCTCTTGCCCAAGTTGATCACCAGCTACCATCAACCTGGACTGCCTACCAAAATATGCGTCAGGAGATCTGAGACCCACAGGTGCATCAACAACTGTAACACGATCTGGTGGAGCACCTATGGAGGCTCAAGGGCGACGCTGGGAACGACGTGTGATGAAATATGGGTTTTTATTCGTTGAACTATATAATTTGTATTGAACTATTTGTTGAACTATTTGATTTCTATTGATTTTCTGTGATGAACTATGGAGGCAAAAAAATATTTATGGAGAATACACGCGGAACCATGCCGAACCACGCTGAATATGGGTCGTTTCGCGCTGATAGCAGGCCATTTTTTGACGAAAGTGGGCCGAATAATAGGCCGACATCGGTGCCCGGGGGCGACGGCTGGGTGCCCAATCACCCCAAAGCCGATTTTGCCGCCGGCTCACCCCCAGGCCGCGATTTTTATGCCTCCTGGGGGGCCAACAGCTGGAGATGCTCTAAGCTACTTGCGTGAAAGTTGAAATGCCACAATTAGTTTAAGAATAGCTATTTGTACAGCTTCATCCCACCATTTTTGGTATCTACACTTGCTTCGCCCTAGACTACTTAGATACGTGGATTTCCACAGCTCCGCGCTCAATGTCTATCAGTTCAGATAACCATCACATTTGTTATGGATGTACCCGAATTTATCTTCTTTGCATTTGTTGTTTTCATCACTTTAAATAAATCTAACTTGCTTCATGACACAATTACTTTGAGAACAGCTATTTAGGCTTCTTCGGCCAACCAATTTGTTCATCTATCTACACCCTAGCTTACCTGGCTACTTAGATAATTACATTTCTACATCTCCGCGCTCAATGTATAACAATACAGATACCTGTCACATGCTACTATGGCTGATACCTACCCAAATCTATCTTCTTTATTTTTTCGTTTTATTCACTTTAATGAAACGAATCTAACTTGCTTCATCACATACTACGGATGTACCCAACTTTATGTTATTTATTTGTTGTTCTCACACTTTATCAAGTTGTTTCTCTGATTTTTGTCTTTGCAGGCAACAAATGCCGGCCAGGACGACAACAACAGCTCTCTAGCTAGGCACCCAACCTCCAGATTAGCTAAAATGGAGGGTTGTGAGTTTGTGACTGCATCGAGCCGTTCTGGCCAACCGACGAGCTCCTCATCAAGTACCAGTACATCTCAGACTTCTTCATAGCGCTCGCCTACTTCTCCATCCCACTCAAGCTCATCTACTTCCTCAAGAAGTCATCCTTCTTCCCCTACCGATGGGTGCTATTCCAGTTCGGCGCCTTCATCGTCCTCTGCAGGGCCACTCACCTCATAAACCTCTGGACCTTCACCATGCACACCAAGACCATCGCCATCGTCATGACCGTGGCCAAGGTCTCAACGGCAATCGTGTCCTGCGCAACCGCCCTCATGCTCGTACACATAATACCCGATTTGTTGAGCGTCAAGACAAGAGAGTTGTTTCTCAAGAAGAAGGCCGGCGAGCTTGACAGAGAAATGGGACTGATACGCACGCAGGAGGAGAGGGGGAGGCATGTCAGAATGCTCACCCATGAGATCAGGAGCACGCTTGATAGGCACACCATCTTGAAGACTACTCTGGTTGAGCTAGGGAGGACGTTGGGTATGAAGGAATGTGCCTTGTGGATGCCGTCGCGGAGCGGTTCGAGCCTTCAGCTAACTCATACTCTGCGCCACCCGATCCCGGGTGGCTTGTCTGTGCAGATCAATCTTCCTGTTGTCAATCAAGTCTTCAGTAGCAACCGGGCGATCATCGTGCCGCATACTTCTCCATTGGCAAGGATCCGCCCCGTTCAAGGCTGGTATGTTCCACCAGAGGTGGCTACTGTGAAATTCCCCAAGATGCATCTTTCAAACTTCCAGATAAATGACTGGCCCGAGCTGTCGGCAAAAAGCTATGCAATTATGGTTTTGATGCTCCTGTATGATAGCGGGAGGAAATGGCATGTTCATGAATTGGAGCTTGTCGAGGTCGTCGCCGATTAGGTTGCTACTACACTTTCCCTGACTAGGTAGGAAATGCGGCTTGCCGCACCCGACAGCGATGCTGCCGGGTATAGTCATATCCAACCCAGTAATAGAATCATTGAAACATTGCAAATATAAAAAGAATAGCATAATGCAATTGTGTTTAATTGTTTATCAATCTAAAACGCGCATTGGCAACCGGTGTCTGGCTCAACTCATTGCCCGAGCATGTAAACAAAGTTCATATTGTTGCAAGAATAGTTGCCAAGAATAGATCATTTTAATGCATGAAATTGCTTTTATAGATAACATAATTGTGTCTAATATAGGGAGTTTGCCTAGTCCAACCCTATGTTTCAGCACACATATCTAAAATTATGCATATGTGACATAGCCACAAGAAAGTAATACTACTTTGGGGTGCACTACCTGTCTCAGGTTGATCCAACATTTGATATTTCGTAATGAACGAGATAGGAGCAAGCAGAATACATGCATATCATAGAAAATGGTATTGTAGTACCAAGTCGATTACATATGATGATAGGTTTTCTTAATCCAGTCCAAAGATACACTGATACACCAAAAGCAAGCCATAGTGGCAGTCCAGGATAACAAATTTATATGGTTCTTCTATGTCATATAGTGATAGCAGTAAAAAGATGGCTTTGTTTGAACGCATGCCATCTGGCTCACCCTGTGCGTTGCGCTGCAAGGATCTGCTTATGAAGATTCATATAACAGTGTGTTTAATGGACAGCGAGAATACAATTTATGACCTTAAAACTTATGAATGGAATTTACGCACCACATGTTTCCTCGTCACGGGTGTTATAAAATAAAATGTCTATCGTGTATGTCATAATTCCTAATTGAGAGACCGATTCAAAAGAAATACTTTTTAGCTACATTCAGTATTCTGCGAGCAAAAGTTTGATATTACACTGTAATTTTGAGCTTTCTCAATAGAATAAGAAAACAGTACAACAAGTGCTGATTACTTAAGCTTACGATAACTTCAATTAGAGCGAAGTCTGGTGGGGTTTGTCCTGAAAATAAGTAAGAAAACATACAAAATGGCATTAGATACAAACAGAATCATAAGACCATTGTTGTAAGAAAAACCTGGACAACAAATGAGAAGGATGAGACATCACTGGAATTATAATTTATAAATTGCATGGAATCTCTAAAACGCTTATATTCAGGAACGGGGGTGAGTATTCCACAAGCATGGCCCAAAACACACAACAATACTAAAACATTTTCCTAGTTTTAATGGAGGTACTGCCAAAAGTAGGGCAAGAAATCTCAAATTAGAAAATCAGGAAGTAAAACTTTCAAATGAATATTTATATTGGAAGAGAGAAAATAACATAAAGCAGACCTGTTAAATAAACCACTCGATGCAAGGGTGAAAAAATAAAAAGGAAAATTATGCAAGAAAACATGTCTCAATAATGATCTGCGATCAAGTAATTTTAGACATGTCATTTTGAAGAGAATATCTTAAGTAGAGCGCTGCATGCATTTTTCATACTACGTGAAAAGAAACGGCCATACTATGCAAACTACATATGGGCATATTTTTAGAAGGAAACTTTCTCAGTTTCGACCAAACATAATTTCATTTTGTTCTTAAGACAACATATGGATATATTTTAGAAGTAAACTTTCTCAGGTTCGACCAGTCATAATTTCATTTTGTTCTTAAGACGACTTCCATTCCAACAAAAAAATTGGTGACAAAACAGACCTTATTTTGGTTCTAAAAATACACACAGCATGACATCACCTGACAATAGAGCCTATTTTACCGGAGGCAAAAAAAGGTAATGCTGGTAGATGGTACCTACATATGGAATGGAAAATAAAAAAGTTAGATATTTTTCACATAGGAAAAGGCAAACATAGATGGTGTGCACCTCTACCTATTTGGATATGGTTGAAAACCACCACATATATACAACAAATAGAAAATTTTATGGCACTACATTATTGAGATACCTTTGGATTGAAGACCATAGAACATCATTCACCTCTTGTCATTTATAAAAAGTAATAAGAAGAATATGCTCTAGAAAGAGTTCTTGAGATGCCTTTAGTGCAACATGCAATTCTATGGCACTAGTGCAGAACCGGGCTATAGCACCGGTTCGTAAGGCCCTTTAGTGATGTAACCGACACCAAAGGGTGGGGACTAAAGGTCCCCCCTCCCTTAGTTCCGGTTCAACACGAACCGCCACTAAAGGGGCCACCACGTGGCACGAGTCCGTGCCGGGGGCTGGGGGACCTTTAGTATCGGTTGGTAACACCAACCGGTACTAAAGGTTTTTTCAAAAAAAATTTCTTCTGATTTTCAAATTTCTGAATTACTTGACGATTTAATCTCTAATCACCCGTCATCATTCCAAATCGTCTAACTTCCTGGCCGGTCACCCATCCTCTCACAACTCTAGTCTGAGAATGCTTAACTTCCGAGTTCTATTCCCCCTAGTTTCCAAGTCTGCACTTATAGTTTACCTGACAATAGTAAACTGTCAATCCTATTAACCCTCAGGAGTTTAGCTTGATCATGAAGTCACATGTTTCACCGTTTGAGTTTGAAACTATTATTTTAAAAATAATTATTATTTAGTAACACTAATATTTCCTGGATAAGTAGTATGACCATAGTTTGCCAGATTTAACCATACTTTGACCAAAATTCAAAAAAATTAAAATAACTATTTATTAACACTAATATTTCTTGAATAAGTAGATTGACCGTAGTTTGACCACAATTTGACCAGATTTAATGAAAAGTCAAAAAATTGAAATTTGAGCATACCTTTTTTTCCTTTCAGAATTTGAGGATTCTAAAAATTTGCAAACATACCTGGCCATCGAAATCGGATGCGGATTTTCGTTTTAATTTTTTTGATATATTATGCGTTTTTTTCGACATCTTATGCAAAAGATATGGCCGTTATACTTTTTCATAACACTTTTTTGAAAAACATGTCCAAATTTAAGTTTTTTAATTTTCCTAACTAGTAGATGTAGTAACATAACTACGTCTTGAAGGATTATAGTTTTTGAAGTTTTTATTATTTTCTTTTGTTTTTTACAAAACTGAAATGGCGTTACACACAGGGGGGTAGAGTTTGAAAATTGTCCTTTAGTCCCGGTTGTGTCTCCAACCGTGACTAAAGGTTAGACCCCTTTAGTCCTAGTTTGTGATACAAAGCTGGACTATAGGTTGGTCGTTTAGTCCTGGTTTGTGTCACAACCCCGGACTAAAGGGGCTCGTGGGGCCCCGGTCTGATGCCAGCCTGCCACTACCCCTTTAGTCCCAGTTTGTGACACAAACCGGGACTATATGTCACAAATGAACAGGCACTAATGCATAGATGTTCGAACCGACACTAATGGTCACATTAGTGCCGATTCATTTACAAACCAGGACTAAAGGGCTGAACATTAGGCCCTTTTTCTACTAGTGTGAGATGAGGCTATGTACATTGTCTTTTTATATAAGATTGTAATTGAAAACAGAAAATTAAATTCTGCCCTCCTTCTATGTTCCTTTTTACCTCCCATATGATGACCGGAGTTTGTTCGGGGTCCCGGATGAGATCACGAATGTGACGCGGAGTCTCGAAATGGTCGAGACGTAAAGATTGATATATTGGAAGGCTATATTCGGACATCGAAATGGTTCCGGAGAAGTTCTGATATTTTCCAGAGTATCGGGAGGTTACCGGAACCCTCTCGGGAGTTGATGGGCCTTAGTGGGCCTTAGAGGGAAAGAGAGGCAGTGGTAGTTGGATCGGTTGGATCGCGAAGCGAAAGTGTAACTAATCCTAGGGTGGTTTTGGTTATTATTAACATATAGCTCATTGAACTAATGCTCTTTCAAGATAATCATTTCAGAAAGTTCAATAATTGGCATGGCATGGACTAGAGATGTGGACACCTCAAAATGCAAAGGATACATGTTGGCAAAAAGCTCAAGAGTACATTTTCTATTTAAGTGATCCAAGATCACATTGAGTCTATAGGAAAGCCAATACTATTAAAAGGGGATGAGGTGTTTTTTAATGGATTAATTGCTCAAAATGCTTAGTGATATGCTCCAAAACCCTCAACCACTTTCTCACATCCACATATGTCCTAAACCTAAAAGTAAAATTCGTCCCCACCGATTTGATCTATCCGGCGCCATCGAGTTCATTTGCCATAGTCATAGCCACAAACCCTAATCACTTCGGTCTCACCGATAGGGACCTCGGTCTCACCAAGATGGGATTGCAAACTCTCTGTTTCCCTTTGTAACATTTAGGTCTCACCGAAATGATCGATCGATCCCACCGAGTTCACAATGCAAACTCTATGTTTCCTTTTCGTAACACTTCGGTCCCACCGAAGTGAGCAAATCGGTCCCACCGAGTTTGACTGACCAACTCTCTGTTTGCCAATTACTAAAATTGGTCCCACCGAGTTTATGTGATCGGCCTCACCGAGATCAAGTTATGCCCTAACCCTAGCGCATCGGTCCCACCGAAAATCACATTTTTACCTGAATCGGTCTGACCGAGTTTCATGATTCGGTCCCATCGAGTTTGGGAATCTATGTGTAACGGTTCGAGTTTGTGTGGAGGCTATATATACCCCTCCACCCATTCTTCATTCGTGGAGATTGCCATCATAACAAACCTAAACTTCCACTACTCATTTTCTGAGAGAGAACCACCTACTCATGTGTTGAGACCAAGATATTCCAATCCAACCATATGAATCTTGATCTCTAGCCTTCCCAAGTTGCTTTCCACTCAAATCATCTTTCCACCATAGACAAATCTATGAGAGAGAGTTGAGTGTTGGGGAGACTATCATTTGAAGCACAAGAGCAAGGAGTTCATCATCAACACACCATCTATTACTTTTTTGGAGAGTGGTGTCTCCTAGATTGGTTAGGTGTCACTTGGGAGCCTCCGTCAGGATTGTGGAGTTGAACCAAGAAGTTTGTACGGGCAAGGAGATCGCCTACTTTGTGAAGATCTACCCTAGTGAGGCAAGTCCTTCGTGGGTGATTGCCATGATGGGATAGACAAGGTTGCTTATTTGTGTGCCCTTCATGGGTGGAGCCCTCCGTGGACTCGCGCAGCCGTTACCCTTCGTGGGTTGAAGTCTCCATCAACGTGGATGTACGATAGCACCACCTATAGGAACCACGCCAAAAATCTCCGTGTCTACAATTGCGTTTGCTCCCTCCAAACTCCTCCCTTTACCTCCATATGCAATGATTTACATTCCACTACTATACTATTTGAATTACATGTGTTAGGTTGATTTCTTGACTAGTGCTAAAGTTTCTAAAGTCTTCCAAGAACTAAAATTGGGAAAAGGTTAATTTTTTATTTGGTCAAGTAGTCTAATCACCCCCCTCTAGACATACTTTTGATCCTACAAGTGGTATCAGAGCTTTGGTCTCCATTTGCTTTGATTTCCATAGCTTTGGTGATTATAGCATTGGTTTCACAACCTAGGAAGTATGGTGTCTAGCGAGGGAAATTACCACCGTAGAGGTCCTTACTTTGATGGTACTAATTTTGCTAGTTGGAAGCATAAGATGAAAATGCATACTCTTGGACATAACCCCGCCGTTTGGGCCATTGTTTGTATTGGTTTGGAAGGTGAATTCTTTGATGGGAGAGAACCAGATCGTGAAGCTACCACGGAAGAGTTGAGAATGCCGCAATACAATGCTCAAGCTTGCGATATCCTCTTCAACGGATTGTGCCCCGAAGAATTCAACAAAATCAGCCGTCTTGAGAATGCAAAGGAAATTTGGGATACTTTGATTGATATGCACGAAGGTACCAACTCCATCAAGGAATCCAAGTTGGATGTGCTTCAAAGTAAACTTGATAAGTTCAAAATGAAGGGTGGTGAAGGTGTCGCTGAAATGTACTCTAGGCTTGCTCTCATCACAAATGAGATTGCCGGCTTAGGAAGTGAAGAGATGACCGACAAATTCATCATCAAGAAGATCTTGAGAGCCTTGGGTGGAAAATATGATACCGCGTTCACATTGGTCCAAATGATGCCAAATTACAAAGATCTCAAGGCAACAAAAGTCATTGGAAGAATTGTTGATCATGGGATGTCACGCAAGGATAAAGAATAGCTTCACAACAAGTCTAGTGGTGCTTACAAAGCCTCATGTGTTGCTCCTACATCATCAATGTCGGAGTAAATGACCATGGGTAGCCCAGACGGCTCCCCCTAGGGCTTCTGAAAAAATTACAAGCCAATCAAGCCATCCAACATCCAAGACGCTGGGCCGCCTTCCCCCGGCCAGCTGTCATTCAGGCCGGTTGTCAGGAGGCAGCCTGGCCCCAAGACCTACAGAAGAAGGCCACGAGAGGGCCGGCTTCCAAGGAGCCGGCTACCGGAGGGCCGACTCCACGTAGCTGGCCACGAGAGGGCCGACTCCAAGAAGCTGGCCACTCCGCAGGCGGCCAAGGTCGCCCCCTCATAATCTGCACCCACATAACAGTGATGAGACGGGGCGTGGCTACAGTGAAGCCTGCCACCCCCGCATCCCGGAGCGCGCGTGGCTACAGTGGGCCGTATGGGGCAGCCATCGCCCGTTCGGCGCGGCACTGTTGCCATGTTGACTGTGACATCACCCACGACGGGCTATCAGTACTGCCCGCAGGCGGCGTGCCAATCCGGTCAGAGAGATGCCCGAAGGCGGCTCGGCCTCCCCCAGTCGGCCTGAGATATGGCTGGCTTCCCATAGCCGGCTTGTTCCCTCCCTCGAAGGAAGCGTCTCATTAAGGAGACAAGACGAGGTGAGGCTACAGTGATCGCTGCCAAGGCGGCGGCACTGTAGCCACGCTTACCCCGGCAAAGCCCTTGTCATCAGGATTGAGGGAACTGTAACCAGCCCCCGACAAGGCCCTCAATGGTGGGGCCAGCTTGTCGACCAGGAAGCCGGCAGCCGGCGGGACCCACCAAGTCGGCGGGCCCCAACGGCCGGCGAAGAAGCCGACGGATGAAGACACTGACGGCTAGGGCCCATGCCTAGCCGGATTACCATTGTACCCCTGGGGGTAGGCCTATATAAACCCCCCAGGGCACCCATGCAAAGGGTTGATCTCTTAGAGTTTTAGACACCACATAGAGGGAAGAGGAGAGCTAGTCGTGCCCTTCTTCTTCCTCTCACCGAACAACTCAAGGAGCCTCTTGTAGCAACTTGTTCATCTAGTGATCATGCGGAGACCCCATGAGCAGCGATGGGGTGTTATCTCCACGGAGAGCCCGAAGCTGGGTAAGATTCGCCGGTGTGCATGTCTTCGCCTCATCCCGTTTCCAGGCACCGGCGACGTTTTATTGGCTCCCACTATGATTAGCCACCCGTTGGCATATGTCGCACCTACCACCCGACATTTGGCGCCCACCATGGGGCCAGGTGCACCGTCGTCCGGAGACCTGTTCTGGACGGGAACCCTCTTCCTCCCCCGCGGGCGTAGCCAGCCCGGCACGCCCGATGGCGCTTGCCCCAACGTGCTGCAAGGCGTCGCTGACGCCTGCGGGGCGAGCTGCCTCACTGACCTTCTTGGCGAGGCTCGCATCACCGATGAGCCCGCATCCGACGCGGGCACCGGCTGCCTCGAGAGCCACCTCGTCAGCCTCCTCAACCAACTCCACGTCTCCAGCGAGCCCGCTGTGGATTTGGAGTCGGTTGGCTCCACCGACCCGATGCTTGTCGACTCCGACACAGCATCCCTCGATGCCTTCCCCACCAACGTCGTGATCTTCGACGACCCGCTCCCCCAAGCCGACAGTTGTGGCAGCGCCATCACCGAGGTGCTGGTCATCAGTCACAGCGGCCCCTCGGGCGAGAACGCCCACGACGCCATGCAAGCTGCGCCACACGACCTGTCCGCCCCCTCCCGGTTGACGCCGACACCGAGGCGCTGGAGGCTCGCCGCTTCGCCCTCCACGCAGAGGGCCATAGGATAGCCTCCCTGAGACGCCTCACCGAGGCCCACCAGCACGAAGTCGACCGTGCCGCCTTCGGCACGCCGCCTCCCGAAGGGCTGAGTCGATTCGGCATTGTCAAGAAACGCGGCGCAGCCATCGCCGACATGCTGGGACTGGACCGCCCCGTCTACGCTACGCCCCTCGAGAACCTGCGCGCTGCCCAGGCGGCCGTAGAAGAGCTGAACGGGCTAGGGCCCGACGAGCTTCCCTATATGGCTAGGCGCATCCAGCAGCTGATCGGCGCGGCCGCAAAAGCGGCATGAAGACAGCGTCCGCGCTGATAGCCCTCCCCTGCGCTGAGAGCATGGCGCAACGTCACGCATGCCAACTGTGGGCAATGCCCGCGCACGGCGAGAAAAGCAGCCGGCTGCCAGCCGCAGCCGAACCCGGATCTCCATCGAGCGCGGCGCAGAAGGCCGCCCTCGGGCCGTGGAACGGCAAGGCAACCCGCCCCCTCCTCAACCTCGCGGGGAAAGATATCCCACCCTGCCGCCTATCACACATCCGACTCTCAGCGGCCGACTAGGCCGCCGCGAAGGAGTCGGCGAAAACGACGCCCGCCACCAGATCGACCGCCTGGCGCGATCCCTAGCGTTGGAAGAAGAAGACGATGTCGGGCCGCCTTGCTTCGGCCCCCGCATCCGTGACGAGCCCTTCCCCAAAGGGTTCTCGCTCCCAAGAGATACGTCCAAGTATAATGGCTCCGTGAAGCCGGAGGATTAGCTGATCGACTTCTCAACCGCAGTCAGCATAGCGAACGGCAACAGGCGCGTTGCCGTGAAATATGTGCCCCTCATGCTTCAGGGCACGGCGCGAACCTGGCTCAACAGCCTCAAGCCGTACAGCATCAACAGTTGGCTAGATTTCACCAAAGCCTTCATCCGCAATTTCACCAGCACCTACAAGCGGGCTCCCAAGCCCAGGCAGCTCTCCTTGTGCGTACAAGGACCCACCCAGTCGACTCGCGAATACCTCACGCGTTGGGCCGAGCTCCGCAACTCCTGCGAGGGGGTGCACGAGGTTCAAGCCATAGAGTACTTCACCGCCGGGTGCCGAGAAGGCACCCTCCTCAAGCACAAGCTTCTCTGCGACGAGCCGGCTAGCCTCGACGAGCTGCTTGTCATAGCCGACAAGTACGCCACCGCCGACTCCTCAATGAAGACCGAGCTCCGGGTAGACGCCGCCGGGAAGGTACTCAACCCGGCTCCCAAAACGCCGGCTGGCGACTCTAGCCGACGTCTGTACCAGCACGACAACAAACGCAAAGGCTAGATGCCGCCTCCCGCCAGTCGGTAGGTGGCCATCGTCGAAGACGAGCAACCCGAAGGGCGGCCCGCGCCCAAGAATCCGAAGGGCGGCAGGCCGGCTTGGCAGCCGGCTTTCTCCTACGAGTAGGCCCTTGATGGCCCATGCAAGTTCCACAGCGGCGCGAAGCCGTCCAACCATACAACCCGGAAGTGCCACTGGCTCACCCGAATCACCAAAGGCGAAGGGCTGGTGCCGCCTCCGCCTGCTGGACAGCCGCCTCCGGCTCCCCAACAGCCGGCTGCTCGACCAGCAGTCGGGACCGTCCAAGACGAGTTCCCCAACGAGCATGCCGCCTACGTCGTCTTCACGAGCCAGCCCGAAGACCAGCGCAGCCGGCGCCGACAGCACCAAGAAGTCAACGCGGTCGCCACCAACAACCCCGAGTAGATGCACTGGTCAGAGAGGCCTATCAGCTGGAGCCGGGCCGACCACCCAGAGGTGATGCCATCCCCGGGCTCTTATGCATTGGTTTTGGAGGCAACCCTAGCAACGGACAGGCTTGCTGCCCGATTCTCCCGCGTACTGATAGATGGCGGGAGCAGCATCAACATCCTGTACCGAGACACCATGGAGAAGTTGAACATCAAGGCCAAGCACCTCATGCCAAGCCGGACCGTGTTCCATGGCATTGTACCCGGCCTGTCCTGTTCACCAATCGGCAAGACCAAGATAGATGTTCTCTTCGGAGACAAGGATCACTTCCGCCGAGAAGCAATCTGGTTTGAAGTGGTGGACCTTGGGAGCCCTTACCATGCACTGCTTGGCCGGCCTGCTCTCGCCAAGCTCATGGCTGTACCCCACTATGCCTACCTCAAGATGAAGATGCTGAGTACCAAGGGCATCATCACCATAGCCGGCGATTACAAGAAGTCCTCCGAGTGCGCTGCAGCCAGCTGGCTGAGTCCCTTGTAGTCGCTGAAGAGAAGAAGATGTTGGACCGGGTCGTGGCCATGGCCGGCAAGCAGCCAGCCCTGTCTCCTGACCCCAAGGAATGTGATGCTCAAGGTTCCTTCCAGCCGGCCAAGGCAACAAAGAAGATACCTCTGGACCCAGAGCACCTGGAAAGGTTTGCCGTCATTGGGGCAAACCTGGACAGCAAATAGGAAGGCGAGCTCGTCGATTTCCTCCGTGAGAATCGGGACATCTTCACATGGTACCCCAAGGACATGCCGGGTGTTCCAAAGGAATTCGCCGAGCACAAGCTACACGTCCGAGCAGATGCCAAACCAGTCAAGCAGCCCCTCCGCCGACTGTCAGAGGAGAAGATAAGGATTGTAGGAGAAGAGATAGCCCGGCTCTTGGCGGCCGACCTCATCACGGAGGTCTTCTTTTCGGAGTGGCTCATTAACCTGGTCCTCGTGCTGAAGAAGAATAACAAGTGGCGCATGTGTATAGATTACACAAGCCTCAACAAAGCCTGCCCCAAAGATCCCTTCTCCTTACCCAGGATTGATCAAGTGATAGACTCCACAGCCGGATGCGAGCTGCTGAATTTCCTGGACGCCTACTCAGGCTACCACCAGATAAAGTTGGACCCGGCCGACCACCTGAAGACCGCCTTCATCACGCAATTCGGAGCTTTCTGTTACCTGAGTATGACATTCGGCTTGAGAAATGCCGGTGCCACCTTTCAGCGTTGCATGCAGAAACGCCTCCTCAAGCAACTCGGCAGAAATGCCCACGTCCAAGTAGACGATATCGTGGTGAAGACGGAGAAGCGCAACACTTTGTTGGCAGAGCTCAAGGAAACATTTGAGAACCTGCGCCGGTTTCAGATCAAGCTCAACCCCGAGAAATGCGTGTTCGGGGTGCCAGTCGGCCAGCTCCTAGGCTTCCTGGTCTCCGAACGCGGCATTGAATGCAACCCAGTAAAGATCAAAGCCATTGAGAGAATGGAGATTCCCACCAAGCTGCGAGACGTCTAGAAGTTTACCGGGTGCCTGGCCTTCCTAAACCGCTTCATCAGCCGGCTGGGAGAAAAGGCTCTCCCCCTCTACCAACTCATGAAGAAAACCACTCACTTCGAGTGGAACGACCAAGCCGACCAAGCTTTTCATGAGCTGAAGAAGATGCTTCCCACGCCGCCTGTCTTGGCGGCGCCGACTGAAAAAGAGCCCATGCTCCTTTATATCGCCGCCACCAGCTGGGTGGTCAGCGCCGTCATCGTGGTCCAGCGCCCAGAAGAAGGCCGAGCTCAGCCAGTCC
Organism: Aegilops longissima; assembly: GCA_021605205.1. Lineage (NCBI taxonomy): Eukaryota > Viridiplantae > Streptophyta > Magnoliopsida > Poales > Poaceae > Aegilops > Aegilops longissima. The sequence continues at coordinate 697,026,005 of CM038678.1, read as the reverse complement.
AGAGGCCGGTCTACTACTTAAGCGAAGTACTGTCCACCTCGAAGCAGAACTACCCGCATTACCAGAAGATGTGCTATGGTGTGTACGTCACCGCCAAGAAGCTGAAGCCCTACTTTCAAGAGCACTCCATCACGGTCGTATGCACTGCCCCACTCGCCGAGATCATAGGCAGCCGGGACGCATCCGGCCGGGTGGCAAAATGGCCATTCAGCTGGCTCCTTACACGATCTTCTACCAGCCTCGCACCGCCATCAAGTCCCAAGCATTGGCCGACTTCCTCGTCGACTGGGCCGAGACCCAGTACCTGCCGCCGGCTCCCGACTCCACTCATTGGCGGATGCACTTCGACGGGTCCAAGATGCGCACGGGCATCATCCTCACCTCTCCCAAATGCGACAAACTCAGATACACATTGCAAATTCACTTTGCCGCCTCCAACAATGTAGCCGAGTACGAGGCGCTCATACACAGACTCTGGCTAGCCAAAGAGCTCGGCATCCGCCGGATCCTGTGCTATGGCGACTCAGATTTGGTGGTCCAACAGTCATCTGGCGACTGGGACGCCAAGGACGCAAACATGGCGAGCTACCGCTTCCTCGTTCAGCAAATCAGCGGGTACTTCGAAGGATGCGAGTTCCTCCACGTGCCACGGGCGATAACGAAACAGCGAGATGCTCGCGCGGATAGGCTCAACCCGACAAGCTATATCAACGGCGTCTCTCTCAACACCTCCTCAAGCTGTCTATCAAGCCGTCTCGAATCCGACTCCATCTTCATGGCGCTTAACCCGGCGCGGCGGATCCGGCTTGGGGAGCCAAGCAGGCGGCCCAGGGACTTCAATAGGCGGCTCGGGGACTGCCATAGTCGCACCCGGCCCGGGGACTTCAAAACCCGGCCCAGGGACTATGGTAGTCGGCCCGGGGACTGCATCAACACCACAGGCGCTGGCCAGCTCCAGCTCTTCACCGCCCAGCCCACCCGCCCTGGTTGCAGTAGCCGTGTTAGCTATAGAAGAAGTCACAGCTCCATCATGGGCTCAGCCCATCCTCAAGTTCCTGGTAAACAAAGAACTGCCGGCTGACGAGATCGCGGCAAGACAAGTCCAACGCCGAGCCGGCGCATATTCAATTGCCAACAGAGAGCTCGTCAGACGCAGTGTCACCGGAGTCTTCCAGCGCTGCGTCGAGCCAGAGAAGGGCATAGCAATCCCCAAGGACATTCACCAAGGCGAATGCGGCCACCACGCAGCCTCAAGATCCCTCGTTGCCAAAGCGTTCCGCCATGGATTCTTTTGGCCGACTGCCTTGGACGATGCCAAGGAATTGGTCAAGCATTGCAAAGGCTGCCAAGTCTTCAGCTCCAAGCAACACATGCCGGCTTCAGAACTCAAGACCATTCCCCTCACCTGGCCTTTTGCCTTCTGGGGACTGGACATGGTGGGCCCATTGAAGACGGCACGCGGCGGCATGACACACTTGCTTGTCACCGTGGATAAATTTACCAAGTGGATCGAAGCAAAGCCGATTAAGAAGCTGAAAGGGCCGACTGCCGTGACGTTCATCGCGGACATTACAACTCGGTACGGCGTGCCTCACAGCATCATCACCGACAACGGCACAAATTTTGCCAAGGGAGCATTGGCACGTTTCTGCGCGACGCAGCGTATCCGGCTGGACCTAGCGTCCGTTGCCCACCCGCAGTCAAACGGCCAAGTTGAGCGAGCCAACGACCTCATCCTTACCGGCATCAAGCCCCGGCTGGTCGTGCCGTTGGAGCGCTCGGCCTGCTGTTGGCTCGACGAGCTGCCGGCCGTCCTCTGGAGTCTGCGCACTACCCCAAACAAGTCAACCGGCTTCACCTCTTTCTTCCTTGTATATGGCGCCGACGCTGTCATCCCAACCGACATCGAGTTCGACTCGCCTCAGGTGACCATGTACACGGAAGCAGAGGCCAAAGAAGCACGAGAAGACGGCGACGACCTGCTGGAAGAAAGCCGGCTGTTAGCCCTCAGTCCGTCTGCCATCTACCAGCAGGGTTTGCGCCGCTACCATAGCCGGAAGGTCACGCCAAGATCCTTTCAAGAGGGCAACCTTGTGCTCCGGCTGATCCAGCGAACAGCCGGCCAGCACAAGCTCTCGCCCCTTGGGAAGGTCCTTCGCCGTCATCAATGAGCATTGGGGAGCGACTCCTACTACCGTCGGCGCGAAGCGAAGGCACGAAAGAGAGATGATTCCGGCAAGGAGTCGGAATGACCATGGAACGCCAACCTCCTCCGAAGATTTTACAGTTAAAATGCAGTATGTATCACGCTACCTTTTGTACTAAGTATGAGACAATAGGCGCCCCGAGGAGCACTCGGGGACTGCCAACTTTTATCTATGAATGACGAGTATCACGCTTATGATTTTGTCATTACACTTTTTTTCCTCGTCCGGCACCGGGTTCGACTAGTCGGCCCGGGGACTGGCCGCCTTGAGTTATATTCAAAGTTCCACCTGCAGTTAGACAAGTAGTGTGCCGGCACCCAAGCCCTCTCTTGTCAAAAGCCGCAGCTCGAAGAACCGACTGTCCGGCTGACAAGAGTCAAAGGCAGGAAAGGATGCCCACAAGAAAAACGACTAAGGACTAACGAACTTATATAACAAAAGCCGGCTTCCTCCCATTGCCGACCGGCTACCAGAGTAGCCGGCCGGCCGGCTTACCATTCAACCCTGCCACAATCCAACAAAGCTCAAGTACTTGCCTTCCCACAAATAGCCAAGTTCCTCCCCAGCCACAGACCGCAGAGCAATTGTTAATCGGAAAAGCGACAATCAAGGGAAGGCGGCAAAGGAAACAGCCTAAGGATAAAAAGCAAACTCGAATGGAAGCCAAACACATGCATAATTATATTTACACAAAAGCCTTCGAAAATCTGGCATTCAACATAGTCTGAATACACCCCCAGTGGGTGGAACTGCGCATAGTTAATAAAATTTGTTCGGAGAGCAGCAGCAGAAAAGCAAGAGCGGCAGATCAAGCCAACGGAGCAACAGGAGAATCGGGCAGGTCGGCAGAGGCGTCAGTGCTAGCTGGAGGAGTGGCCGGCTGGCGAGTCTCGGCCTGATCATCACCTCTGGCAGGCGGCGCGCTCGCGCGCGCCTCGTTGCTGGAGGCACGATCAGGCTGAAGCTGGCTGGTCGCTTCGCCGTCTGGCACCGCGTCTTCGCCGCCCTCCTCCTCTTTGTCTTCGGCTTCATCGCTGGAAGCAATCTCTTCCGCCGAGTCCTCGCCTTCCGCCGGGTTCAGCCCGAACCATTCCTCCGGCTGGGCGACTCCGCTGTCGTTCACCTCAGGAGCAAAAACACTGGTGTCGGTATACTCGGCGATAGCCGAGGCACGCTGGATGATAACCGGCCGCACTACCACCAGCTCCTCGTCAGCCTCCTGCCTCCAAGTGCTCAGCTGGCGCTGGCTTAACCCAGGATACCAGGCCCGGATGAACTCCAGCACCCGCCCGGCATCGGACCGAGCAGCGGAAGCCTTCCAGGCCTCGAAGCGGCCAACCGCAACCTCCAGCCAGTCGGCGATCCGGTGAGGTGCGGGAGATCACCTCGCCAGGCCAGAGAGCGGCCAACACTTGCGCCCCGGCACGCTGAAGCCGGCGGAGCATGCGGTGAGCCGGCTGCAGCCGGGCCTGGATCGCCAAAAGTTGCTCCTCAAGCGTCCGGCTGGCGTCTGGCGCGATCTCAACCCCTGCTTGCCGGCGCGTCTCACGGTGGGCCTCGATGGCTTGGCTGGCTACAACGGAGTAGCCGGGGAAGTAATCTGCGTGAAGAACAAGGAAACATCACAAAAATCAGAAGATGAACAAGAGGGCAAGGAGCAAGCAAAGGGGTGAAAAGGGGATGGCGGCCTACCATCGATCAGATCCTCCACCCGTCCATAGCCCTTGCTCAGCGCTTGCCTTGCTTCAGCCTAGCCCGCCGCGTCGGTCTCGAACTCGGACTTAAGGGCGGCTTTGTTGTCCTACGCCTTCTTCAGGGCCTCCTTGTGGCTCTCCTCCTGGTCGGCCAGCCTCTTGGTTAGGCGGTCGCATTCCTGGGCCAAGGCGACGAACTCGGCCTCCTTGGCACGAAGGGCGGTCTGGGTCCCAACGAGCTGCTCCCACAAGTCAGCATTAGCCCCTGCAAACGTGGAGAAAAAGGAGTAAAGCAGTAAGGAAGAAGTCGTTAGGGAAGATCCGACCCGGCTGCTCAGCAGCCGGCCCGAATCTCGGGGACTACACCCAGTGGGTGCGCTGACGCGCCCCCACTTGAGATAGAAGAAACCAAGTACTCACTCTGGCTATTCGTCAAGTTGGCGGCCTTCTGGCTTAGCTCCTGAGCCAGGGAGTTGAAGGCGGCCGCGCGAAGATTGTGATACTCCTGGAAATCAGAAGAAGCGCAAATAAGAACGAGATTGCCGTCAAGGCCTGCTAAGAAGTTTCAAGCCGCCTGCTCAGCAGCCGACTCGAAACTCGGGGACTACACCCAGTGGGTGCGCTGACGCGCCCCCACGGCAGAAATCAAAAAAGAAATCGATCAAGGCCAGAAAACTCACCCGGACGACCGCACGCGTAGTGAGGAACTCCTAGGTGTACCGTTGCAGCAAGCCGGCCTGAGCTTGAAGCCGGCGTCAGACCTCCTGTGCCGCCACGTTCAGCTCGGCCGTCCCGCCGCTGGGCGTCCACTCGGACGTGCTGGCGCTGGCGGCCTCCAGGTCCTGTGCCGTCGAGCTGGCGCCCGCAGCTCTTTGCGGCTCCGGCGCTGAGGACGCCTCTCCCACGCGCCAGCGAGGCGCTGACTACACCACGAGATCCGCCCCCGCCGCCGACTCGCCCCCGGCCGGCTGCCCAGGCGCCGCAGCAGGTCGGCCGCCTTGGCCCGCTCCAGTCGGCGCTGGCTGTGGTGCGTCCCCCAGGATCGTCACGTCGTCCTCCCTCCTCTCAATCACCGGCTGGTCGCGGTCGGCTTCCTCCGACGGAGGCACGGGGATATCGGGAGCCACGGCGCGAAGGGGAATGACGAGCTGCGGAGGCTGATTGCGCAAAGCCTCCGCCTCCCTCTCCGTGGCCGCGGCTTCCGCCTGGGCCTTGGCCGCCGCGTCTGCTTGCGCCTCGGCCGACTTCTCCGCCGCCTCCTGGACGACCCTCCGCTCCGCCGCTTCCCGCTCCTCCCGAGCCTCCCGTGAGTTCCGCTCCGTTGCCTCCATGAGCTCGGCGTGGGGGTCCACTCGGCGGGAACTCGAAGACCCTCCCGTCGGTCCGACTATGGAGGTGGCGTCAACCCATTCAAGGGAAAGCGGCGCCCTGTTCAACAAATCAAGAAGACGGCTTAGATGAGCCTCAACCAAAGAAGATAACGAAAGTACAAGACACCCAACACTTACGCCGAGACCGTTTGTGGCTGCTTCACCACCTTGCGGGAGCGGGCCGCCTTCGCGGCCGCCTCGTCCCGCTTGGTCGCCGCCGCGGAGCTCTTGGGTTTTTTAGGCCGGCTGCCAAAGAGACCCGGCCCGGCCCGACGCTTTTGCGCGCCACCACGAGCAGTTGGCGCGGGGGAAGGTCCCGCGCCTTGACGATCGGCCGCCGGCTGGCGCCGTGGGATGGCCTCGGCTTCGTCATCGTCCGGCCAGTCCCCGAAGCCGGCTGTGAGGTCGGGGCCGCCTGCCGCTCCGTCGGCTGCGACTACGGCGTCGTCCATGGCGGCCGCCCCCAGATCCAGGTCGTCGGGGTCGTCCATGGTGCGGTCGGCCGTAAACTGGCGCTCCGGCCCTGCGGCCCCGGGCACCGGTCGAAGAAGGGGGCTCTGCTCAAAGACAAAGACGACTAGTCAAGAGTCGGCCATCGCGAACCCGGCGACAAAAGAAAAAGAAAGTAAGGAAAACTCACCACAGGCGGGGGATCAGCCCGAGAATATGGCGCCTTGCCATACTGCCACTCCTCAGTGAGTTTGCAGTTGGAGATGTAATTCACCATGTAAGATACCTCGTCATGAGGCATCTCTCTGGTGCTCAGCCGGCAAGGGTCAAAGCGGCCGCTCATCTGGCAGATCATGTGTGGCCGGCTTTGGAGCGGGAGCACCCGGCGCTCCACGAAAGCGGCCACCAGGTCGGCCCCCACCAAGCCCTCCGATTGGACCATCACCCGGAGCCGGGTGACGGCGGCGTTCCCGGCCAGGGAGAGCGACCGGGCTCGGAAGGACCAAGACGGCTGCCTCCCAGGCGGCGGGCCGGCTACATAAGCCGGCAGATTCAAGTAGTCGCCTTGCGAGGCGACGTTCCTCACATAGAAGTACGATTGCTGCCAGAGCTTCACCGTCTGGATCAGTGGGATAGGCGGAAAGGGGTTGTTGTCGGTCGTCCTCCGTTTGGCGATGAAGGCGTCGCAGGGGGCGGGCACACCCGCGGAGACAGTGTCGAGCTTGCACTGGAAGAACTCCCCGAAGAGCTCAAGGGTGGGGAGGACTCGAGAAAGCCCTCGCCTGTGGTGACGAAGATTTACAGCAACATCACCGTGTTGGGGTGAGGTGATCGGCTGAAGATTGTAGAAGTCGAGGAAGGAGGAAGAACCCGCTCGCCCGGCAGGCGAGCCGCCTGAGCAGTGCAAGCGGAAGATGACCCGCTCGCCCTCCTCCAGCGCCGGCGAAATCTCCTCCCCGGCGCGAGGCGGGTCTTCACGAGGTCCTCGCCCGGCAATCGCCGTGTCCGGCGAAGCCAATTGATGTGGTCTTCATGGACGCTGGAGCCGTCCCACGAGCTCGACAGCGCCATGGGAGCGAGAGGAAGTAAAGAGGCGCGGCGGCGGAGAGAACGGCCACGCAACGAAGGAACCGCGGCGAGCCAAGATAGTTCACGGCGGAACGACGTGGTGGTGAGTGCGCTGCGGCGGCGGAAGAGTGAAGAAGGAAGTAGAGGAAGGAGAGGAGCGAGGCCGAGCGTGCGAGCATCTGCCGCTCCCCCTCCTCCTCCTACTTATATGCTCGGGCGGCGGAGCCGAGGAGGCGACGCGTGGGGGAACGTGGGATTAACTGCGCCCACTCCCCCCACGTCCCGCGATTATTGCACCGTAAAGGCGTGCTGAAACCGCCGCGGGAAGGTGAGCAGCCCATTCGGGCCGCTGAGGATCCGCGCGTGGGCCGAGGCATAGGTTTGGTGGGCCCCGACCTGCGGCAACGTCCCGTCGCGCGCGTGGCCTGGCAGGCCTTTCTGGCCACGTGGCGCGCAAGGCGACGCGCGGTCAACGTGCAAGCCGGCTCGCGTTCCCTCCTTCTAACTGTGGAGCTTCCCGAAGACGGTGCACCCATTCAAGGCCGGCTCCTAGCTGCCGGCTCCTCAGGATAGGAAGATGATCGAGCTTCTCGTCCTCCTTTCGACCTCGAAGCCCAATCAACTTCGGGGACTACTGTCGGAGTAAATGACCACGGGTAGCCCAGCCGACTCCCCGTGGGGCTTCTGAAAAAATTACAAGCCAATCAAGCCATCCAACATCCAAGACGCTGGGCCGCCTTCCCCCGGCCGGCTGTCATTCAGGCCGGTTGTCAGGAGGCGGCCTGGCCCCAAGACCTACAGAAGAAGGCCACGAGAGGGCCGGCTTCCAAGGAGCCGGCTACCGGAGGTCCGACTCCACGTAGCCGGCCACGAGAGGGCCGACTCCAAGAAGCCAGCCACCCTGCAGGCGGCCAAGGTCGCCCCCTCAGAATCTGCACCCACATAACGGTGATGAGACGGGGCGTGGCTACAGTGAAGCCTGCCACCCCCGCATCCCGGAGCGCGCGTGGCTACACTGCAACGTACGGGGTAGCCATCACCCGTCCGGCACGGCACTGTTGCCATGTTAACCGTGACATCACCCACGACATACTATGCAAACTACATATGGGCATATTTTTAGAAGGAAACTTTCTCAGGTTCGACCAAACATAATTTCATTTTGTTCTTAAGACAACTTATGGATATATTTTAGAAGTAAACTTTCTCAGGTTCGACCAGTCATAATTTCATTTTGTTCTTAAGATGACTTCCATTCCAACAAAAAAATTGGTGACAAAAGAGACCTTATTTTGGTTCTAAAAATACACACAGCATGACATCACCTGACAATAGAGCCTATTTTATCGGAGGCAAAAAAAGGTAATGCTGGTAGATGGTACCTACATATGGAATGGAAAATAAAATAATTAGATATTTTTACATAGGAAAAGGCAAACATAGATGGTGTGCACCTCTACCTTTTTGGATATGGTTGAAAACCACCATATATATACAACAAATAGAAAATTTTATGGCACTACATTATTGAGATACCTTTGGATTGAAGACCATATAACATCATTCACCTCTTGTCATTTATAAAAATTAATAAGAAGAATATGCTCCAGAAAGAGTTCTTGAGATGCCTTTAGTGCATCATGCAATTCTATGACACTAGTGCAGAACCGGGCTATAGCACCGGTTCGTAAGGCCCTTTAGTGCTGTAACCGACACCAAAGGGTGGGGACTAAAGGTCCCCCCTCCCTTAGTTCCGGTTGAACACGAACCGCCACTAAAGGGGCCACCACGTGGCACGAGTCCGTGCCGGGGGCTGGGGGACCTTTAGTACCGGTTGGTAACACCAAGCGGTACTAAAGGTTTTTTTTGAATTTTTTTTTCTGATTTTCAAATTTCTGAATTATTTGACGATTTAATCTCTAATCACCCCTCATCATTCCAAATCGTCTAACTTCCTGGCCGGTCACCCATCCTCTCACAACTCCAGTCTGAGCATGCTTAACTTCCGAGTTCTATTCCCCCTAGTTTCCAAGTCTGCACTTATTATTTACCTGACAATAGTAAGCTGTCAATCCTATTAACCCTCAGGAGTTTAGCTTGAGCATGAAGTCACATGTTTCACCATTTGAGTTTGAAACTATTATTCTAAAAAATAATTATTATTTAGTAACACTAATATTTCCTGGATACGTAGTATGACCATAGTTTTCCAGATTTAACCATACTTTGACCAAAATTCAAAAAAATAAAATAATTATTTATTAACACTAATATTTCTTGAATAAGTAGATTGACCATAGTTTGACCACAATTTGACCAGATTTAATGAAAAGTCAAAAAATTAACAGTTGAGCATAACTTTTTTTCCTTTCAGAATTTGAGGATTCTAAAAAATTGCAAACAAGCTTGGCCATCGAAATCGGATGCGGATTTTCATGCTAATTTTTTTGATATATTATGCGTTTTTTTCGACATCTTATGCAAAAGATATGGCCGTTATACTTTTTCATAACACTTTTTTGAAAAACATGTCCAACTTTAAGTTTTTTTTACTTTTCTAACTAGTAGATGTAGTGACATAACTACACCTTGCAGGATTTTAATTTTTGAAGTTTTTATCATTTTCTTTTGTTTTCTACAAAACTGAAATGGCATTACACACAGGGGGGGGTAGAGTTTGAAAATTGTCCTTTAGTCCCGGTTGTGTCTCCAACCGTGACTAAAGGTTAGACCCCTTTAGTCCTAGTTTGTGATACAAAGCTGGACTATAGGTTGGTCGTTTAGTCCTGGTTTGTGTCACAACCCAGGAATAAAGGGGCTCGTGGGGCCCCGGTCTGATGCCAGCCTGCCACACCCCTTTAGTCCCAGTTTGTGACACAAACCGGGACTATATGTCACAAATGAACAGGCACTAATGCATAGATGTTCAAACCGGCACTCATGGTCACATTAGTGCCGGTTCATTTACAAACCAGGACTAAAGGGTTGAACATTAGGCCCTTTTTCTACTAGTGTGAGATGAGGCTATGTCCATTGTCTTTTTATATAAGATTGTAATTGAAAACAGAAAATTAGATTCTGCCCTCCTTCTGTGTTCCTTTTTACCTCCCATATGATGACCGAAGTTTGTTCGGGGTCCCGGATGAGATCACGAATGTGACGAGGAGTCTCGAAATGGTCAAGACGTAAAGATTGATATATTGGAAGGCTATATTCGGACATCAGAATGGTTCCGGAGAAGTTCTGATATTTTCCGGAGTACCGGGAGGTTACCGGAACCCTCTCGGGAGTTGATGGGCCTTAGTGGGAAAGAGAGGCAGTGGTACTTGGATCAGTTGGATCGCGAAGCGAAAGTGTAACTAATCCCAGGGTGGTTTTGGTTATTCTTAACATATAGCTCATTGAACTAATGCTCTTTCAAGATAATCATTTCAGAAAGTTCAATAATTGCCATGGCATGGACTAGAGATGTGGACACCTCAAAATGCAAAGGATACATGTTGGCAACAAGCTCAAGACTACATTTTCTATTTAAGTGATCCAAGATCACACTGAGTCTATAGGAAAGCCAATACTATTAAAAGGGGATGAGGTGTTGTTTAATGGATTAATTGCTCAAAATGCTTAGTGATATGCTCCAAAACCCTCAACCACTTTCTCACATCCACATATGTCCTAAACCTAAAAGTAAAATTCGTCCCCACCGATTTGATCTATCCGGCGCCACCGAGTTCATTTTACATAGTCATAGCCACAAACCCTAATCACTTCGGTCTCACCGATCGGGACCTCGGTCTCACCAAGATGGGATTGCAAACTCTCTGTTTCCCTTTGTAACATTTCGGTCTCACCAAAATGATCGATCGATCCCACCGAGTTCAAAATGCAAACTCTCTGTTTCCTTTTCGTAACACTTTGGTCCCACCGAAGTGAGTGAATCGGTCCCACCGAGTTTGACTGACCAACTCTCTGTTTGCCAATTACTAAAATTGGTCCCACTAAGTTTATGTGATCGGCCTCACCGAGATCAAGTTTTGCCCTAACCCTAGCGCATCGGTCCCACCGAGTTGATTTTTTCGGTCCCACCGAAAATCACATTTTTACATGAATCGGTCTGACCGAGTTTCATGATTCGGTCCCATCGAGTTTGGGAATCTATGTGTAACGGTTAGATTTTGTGTGGAGGCTATATATACCCCTCCACCCATTCTTCATTCGTGGAGAGAGCCATCAGAACAAACCTAAACTTACACTACTCATTTTCTGAGAGAGATGCACCTACTCATGTGTTGAGACCAAGATATTCCAATCCAACCATATGAATCTTGATATCTAGCCTTCCCAAGTTGCTTTCCACTCAAATCATCTTTCCACCATAGACAAATCTATGAGAGAGAGTTGAGTGTTGGGGAGACTATCATTTGAAGCACAAGAGCAAGGAGTTCATCATCAACACACCATCTATTATTTTTTTGGAGAGTGGTGTCTCCTAGATTGGTTAGGTGTCACTTGGGAGCCTCCGTCAAGATTGTGGAGTTGAACCAAGAAGTTTGTACGGGCAAGGAGATCGCCTACTTCGTGAAGATCTACCCTAGTGAGGCAAGTCCTTCGTGGGTGATTGCCATGATGGGATAGACAAGGTTGCTTCTTTGTGGGCCCTTCGTGGGTGGAGCCCTCCGTGGACTCGCGCAGCCGTTACCCTTCGTGGGTTGAAGTCTCCATCAACGTGGATGTACGATAGCACCACCTATAGGAACCACGCCAAAAATCTCCGTGTCTACAATTGCGTTTGCTCCCTCCAAACTCCTCCATTTACCTCCATATGCAATGATTTACATTCCACCACTATACTCTTTGAATTACATGTGTTAGGTTGATTTCTTGACTAGTGCTAATGTTTCTAAAATCTACCAAGAACTAAAATTGGGAAAAGGTTAATTTTTTATTTGGTCAAGTAGTCTAATCACCCCCCTCTAGACATACTTTTGATCCTACAAGTGGTATCAGAGCTTTGGTGTCCATTTGCTTTGATTTCCATAGCTTTGGTGATTATAGCATTGGTTTCACAACCTAGGAAGTATGGTGTCTAGCGAGGGAAATTACCACCGGAGAGGTCCTTACTTTGATGGTACTAATTTTGCTAGTTGGAAGCATAAGATGAAAATGCATACTCTTGGACATAACCCCGCCATTTGGGCCATTGTGTGTATTGGATTGAAAGGTGAATTCTTTGATGGGAGAGAACCAAATCGTGAAGCTACCACGGAAGAGTTGAGAATGCCGCAACACAATGCTCAAGCTTGCGATATCCTCTTCAACGGATTGTGCCCCGAAGAATTCAACAAAATCAGCCGTCTTAAGAATGCAAAGGAAATTTGCGATACTTTGATTGATATGCACGAAGGTACCAACTCCATCAAGGAATCCAAGTTGGATGTGCTTCAAAGTAAACTTGATAAGTTCAAAATGAAGGATGGTGATGGTGTCGCTGAAATGTACTCTAGGCTTGCTCTCATCACAAATGAGATTGCCGGCTTAGGAAGTGAAGAGATGACCGACAAATTCATCATCAAGAAGGTCTTGAGAGCCTTGGGTGGAAAATATGATACCGCGTTCACATTGGTCCAAATGATGCCAAATTACAAAGATCTCAAGCTAACGGAAGTCATTGGAAGAATTGTTGCTCATGGGATGTCACTCAAGGATAAAGAATAGCTTCACAACAAGTCTAGTGGTGCTTACAAAGCCTCATGTGTTGCTCCTACATCATCAATGTCGGAGTAAATGACCACGGGTAGCCGGTCGGCTCCCCCTGGGGCTTCTGAAAAAATTACAAGCCAATCAAGCCATCCAACATCCAAGACGTTGGGCCGCCTTCCCCCGGCCGGCTGTCATTCAGGCCGGTTGTCAGGAGGCGGCCTGGCCCCAAGACCTACAGAAGAAGGCCACGAGAGGGCCGACTCCAAGAAGCCGGCCACCCCGCAGGCGGCCAAGGTCACCCCCTCAGAATCTGCACCACATAACGGTGATGAGACGGGGCGTGGCTACAGTGAAGCCTGCCACCCCCGCATCCCGGAGCGCGCGTGGCTACAGTGCGCCGTACGGGGCAGCCATCGCCCGTCCGGCGCGACACTGTTGCCATGTTGACCGTGACATTACCCACGACGGGCTGTCAGTACTGCCCGCAGGCGGCGGGCCCGTCTGGTCAGAGAGATGCTCGAAGGCGGCTCGGCCTCCCCCAGTCGGCCTGAGATATGGCCGGCTTCCCATAGCCGGCTTGTTCCCTCCCTCAAAGGAAGCGTCTCATTAAGGAGACAAGACAAGGTGAGGCTACAGTGATCACCGCCAAGGCAGCGGCACTGTAGCCATGCTTACCCCGACAAAGCCCTCGTCATCAGGATTGAGGGAACATTAACCAGCCGCCGACAAGGCCCTCAACGGTGGGGCCAGTTTGTCGTCCAGGAAGCCGGCAGCCGGCGGGACCCACCAAGTCGGCGGGCCCCAGCGGCCGGTGGAGAAGCCGGCGGACGAAGACACTGACGGCTAGGGCCCATGCCTAGCCGAATTACCATTGTACCCCTGGGGGGTAGGCCTATATAACCCCCCAGGGCACCCATGCAAAGGGTTGATCTCTTAGAGTTTTAGACACCACATAGAGGGAAGAGGAGAGCTAGTCGTGCCCTTCTTCTTCCTCTCACCGAACAGCTCAAGGAGCCTCTTGTAGCAACTTGTTCATCTAGTGGTCATGCGGAGACCCCGCAGAGCAGCAGTAGGGGTGTTATCTCCACGGAGTGCTAGCCCCGAAGCTGGGTAAGATTCGCCACCGTGCATGTCTTCGCCTCATCCCGTTTCCAGGCACCGGCGATGTTTTATTGGCTCCCACTATGATTAGCCACCCGTTGGCATATGTCGCACCTACCACCCGACAATCAAGTGAGAAACAAAAATTCAATGAGGAATTGAGCTTAATGGTGAATAAATTCAACAAATTCTACAAGAGTAGAAGCAAGGAAAGGAGTTCCAAGTCAAGGTCCTACAATGACAAACGATCTTCTAGTCGTGAGCGAAATTGCTATAATTGTGGAAGACACGTACACTACTCCAATGAGTGTACGACTCCCTACAAAAGAAAACAAGACTCACCTAAAAGGAGAAGCAAAAGGGAAGAATCACCACCAAGAGAGAGAAGGAGTAGAGATGATCGCTATGAACGAAGAACCTCTCGAAGGAGCAAGGATTCGGATAGGAAGGACAAGTCATCAAGGAGCTTCACAAAATGAAGACATCAAGCTCATGTTGGTGAATGGGTATCCGGCTCCAACTCCAACCACCACTCCGAGAGAAGTTATCACTCTGACTCGGAATATACTCAAGATGAAGGTGTTGCCGGTCTAGCACTTGTGTCAACCAACTCCTATGACATATTTGACTCACCAAATGAAGGAATTGGACGATGCTTCATGGCTAAAGCCCCCAAGGTAGCACACCCCGAGTATGTTGATTTCAATAGTGATGAAGATGATTTGCTAGGTGATGATGATTTACTTGTTGATAACTCTAGTGATGAATACTATGATGGAACGTCAATTAGTCATGCTAATCAAGATAAAACGAATGACAATGATAAGAAGGAGATTGAGCGTCTAACTAAAGAAATAAACACTCTTAAGTTAGCTCATGAAACTACTTTAGAAGATCATCGAGAACTTTGAAAAACTCATGAGAAGCTACGCTTTGAGAAGCTCAATATTGAGCAAGAACATGGGTTCTTAAAGGCCATCAACGATGATCTTCGGAAGAAAATTCTTCTTACATTGCCAAGAGTTTACTCTTGTCTACTTACATGCCACAAGTTAAATCTAGCAACAAGAACAAGAAAGATTCTTCTAGTAGTAACAATAATCATGCTAAATCCAATATTGTTGCTTCTAGTAGTTCTCTTGATTCCACTAATGATTCTCTTATCCAAGTTACACTTGAGAAAGAAAATAGCTTATTGAAGGGAATTATAGAAAAAGGTGTTTACAAGAGCCTTGCCGGAATTAAGAAATTTGAGGAAATTGTATGCAAGCAAGGAAGGCACCGGAAGAATCAAGGTGTTGGTTTTGAACGAAAGTTCAATGCCAATTGAGTTGAGTGGGAAGAGGATCAATACCCCAAGACGAAGTTTGTTCCTCAACAAGAGAAGTATGATCCTACTTCATTCGAGGGGACACAAGCTCAAGATGATATTCCACCACAAGACCACAAGCTAAAAGGCAAGGACAAGCTTCAAGAGGAGATTGATGCATTTGAAGATGCTCTGAAGGCCTTGGTCAAGTGGGTTCCCAAGACTACATCAAGTTCTACTTCATGAAGTACATCTACAACGCCAAGGATTCCCATCAAGATGATGTGGATCCCGAAGAAGAAGAACTAGAGAGTTCTTGAGGGTGACTCCGCCAACATACTTCACTCATATTTATTTTGGCAAGAGCTAGTGTAAACAACTTCCACATCATACACAAGTTCAAGGAGTCACAAACCCTCTTGTTGGAAAGACAAGGGACAAGTGTTGGGGAACGTTGCAGAAAATTAAAATTTTCCTACGGTTTCACCAAGATCTATCTATGAGTTCATCTAAGCAACGAGTCAAGAGAGAGAGTTTGCATCTACATACCACTTGTAGATCGAGTACGGAAGCGTTCGAGGGAGTGGTGATGATGGAGTCGTTCCGAACGTGATTCCGATCACCGATGACCAAGCGCTGAAAGGACAGCACCTTCGTGTTCAACACACGTACGAGACGATGGCGTCTCCTCTGTCTTGATCCAGCAAGGATGAAGGAGAGGTTGAGTAAGACAACTCCAATGGCAGCACGACGGCGTGGTGCAGTTGGTACGGAAGTTCTCCGACAGGGCTTCGCCAAGCTCTCATGGAGAAAGAGAGGTGTTGGGGAGGGGAGGGGCTGCGCCTTCAATGGTGTTTGCAGCCCTCCCTCACCCCTCTATTTATAGGAGGAGAGGGCAGGGGCCGCCATCTAGGGGAACCCTAGATGGGGCGGCGGACAAAGGGAGGAGGAGAGGGTGGCTTGCCCCCAAGCTGGGGCGCCCCTTTAGGTTTCCCTCCCAAGCCCTAGCCGCATGGGCCTAGGTGGGAGGCGCCCAGCCCACCAGGGGCTGGCTCCTCTCCCACACAGCCCATGTGGCCCCCGAGGGGTGGCCCCTCCCGTGGACCTCGGAACCCTCCCGTGGCCCGGTACATTACCAGTATTCCCCAAACTTTCCGAGTCCGCTTAACCACTTTCCATATATAAATATTTACCTCCGGACCATTCCGAACTCCTCGTGACGCCCGTGATCTCATCCGGACTCCTAACAACATTCGCTAATCACATACTTGTCTTCCTAATAACCCTAGCGCCACCGAACCTTAAGTGTGTAGACCCTACGGGTTCGGGAGACATGCGACATGACCGAGACGACCTCAGTCAATAACCAACAGCGGATCTGGATACCCATGTTGGCTCCCACATGTTCTCGATGTTGCCATCGGATGAATCACGATGTCAAGGGTTCAAGCAACCCGTATTCTATTCCCTTTATCGACGGTATGTTACTTGCCCGAGACTCGATCGTCGGTATCCCAATACCTCGCTCAGTCTCATTACCGCAAGTCACTTTACTCGCACCGTAATGCATGATCCCGTGACCGGACACTTGGTCACTTTGAGCTCATTCGATGATGCACTACCGAGTGGGCCCAGTGATACCTCTTCGTAACACGGAGTGACAAATCCCTGTCTCGATCCGTGTCAACCCAACAGACACTTTCGGAGATACCTGTAATGCACCTTTATAGTCACCCAGTTACGTTGTGACATTTGGTACACCCAAAGCACTCCTACGGTATCCGGGAGTTACACGATCTCACGGTCTAAGGAAGAGATACTTGACATTGGAAAAGCTCTAGCAAAACGAACTACACGATCTTTGTGCCATGCTTAGAATTGGGTCTTGTCCATCACGTCATTCTCCTAATGACGTGATCCCGTTGTCAATGACATCGATGTCCATAGTCGAAACCATGACTATCCGTCGACCAACGAGCTAGTCAACTAGAGGCTCACTAGGGACGTATTGTGGTCTATGTATCCACACGTGTATCACGATTTCCGGATGATACAGTTATAGCATGAATAAAAGACAATTATCATGAACAAGGAAATATAATAATAATGCTTTTATTATTGCCTCTAGGGCATATTTCCAACAGTCTCCCACTTGCACTAGAGTCAATAATCTAGTTACATTGTGATGAATCGAACACCCATAGAGTTCTGGTGTTGATCATGTTTTGCCCGCGGAAGAGGTTTAGTCAACGGATCTGCGACATTTAGATCCGTATGCACTTTACAAATTTCTATGTCTCCATCCTGAACATTTTCACGGATGGAGTTGAAGCAACGCTTGATGTGCCTGGTCTTCTTGTGAAACCTGGGCTCCTTGGCAAGTGCAATAGCTCCAGTGTTGTCACAGAAGAGTTTGATCGGCCCCGACGCATTGGGTATGACTCCTAGGTCGGTGATGAACTCCTTCACCCAAATTGCTTCATGCGCTGCCTCCGAGGCTGCCATGTACTCCGCTTCACATGTAGATCCCGCCATGACGCTCGCTTGCAGCCTGGACCAGCTTATCGCTCCACCATTCAACATATACATGTATCCGGTTTGTGACTTAGAGTCATCCAAATCTATGTCGAAGCTAAGCGCCGACGTAACCCTTCTGACGAGCTCTTCGTCACCTCCTTAAACGAGAAACATGTCCTTTGTCCTTTTCGGTACTTCAGGATATTCTTGACCGCTGTCCGGTGTTCCTTGCGGGATTACTTTGGTACCTTCCTACCAAACTTACGGCAAGGTTTACATCAGGTCCAGTACACAGCATGGCATACATAATAGATCCTATGGCTGAGGCATAGGGATGACACTCATCTCTTATTTATCTTTTGCCGTGGTCGGGCATTGAGCTGAGCTCAATCTCACACCTTGCAATCTGAGCAAGAACCCTTCTTGACTGATCCATTTTGAACTTCTTCAAAATCTTATCAAGGTATGTGCTTTGTGAAAGACCTATGAGGCGTCTCGATCTATCTCTATAGATCTTGATGCCTAATATATAAGCAGCTTCTCCAAGGTCCTTCATTGAAAAACACTTATTCAAGTAGGCCTTAATGCTATCCAAGAATTCTATATCATTTCCCATCAAAAGTATGTCATCTACATATAATATGAGAAATGCTACAGAGCTCCCACTCACTTTCTTGTAAACGCAGGCTTCTCCATAAGTGCAGATAAACCCAAACGCTTTGATCATCTCATCAAAGCGAATGTTCCAACTCCGAGATGCTTGCACCAGCCCATAAATGGATCGCTGGAGCTTGCATACTTTGTCAGCATTCTTAGGATCGACAAAACCCTCCGGCTGCATCATATACAACTCTTCCTTAAGATATCCGTTAAGGAACGCTGTTTTGACGTCCATCTGCCATATCTCATAATCATAGTATGCGGCAATTGCTAACATGATTCGGACGGACTTAAGCTTCGCCACGGAGAGAAAGTCTCATCGTAGTCAATCCCTTGAACTTGCCGATAACCCTTAGCGACAAGTCGAGCTTTATAGATGGTGACATTACCATCTGCGTCCGTCTTCTTCTTAAAGATCCATTTGTTTTCTATCGTCGCCGATCATCGGGCAAGTCACCAAAGTCCACACTTTGTTTTCATACATGGATTCTATCTCGGACTTCATGGCTTCTAGCCATTTGTTGGAATCTGGGCCCGCCATCGCTTCTTCATAGTTCAAGGTTCACCGTTGTCTAACAACATGATTTCCGTGACAGGGTTGCCGTACCACTGGTGCGGAACGTGTCCTAGTGGACCTCTGGGTTCAGAGCAACTTGATCCAAGTACCTTGTTCATCATCATGAATTTCCTCTTGGTTGGTGTAGGCATCACAGAACATTTTCTGAGCTGCACTACTATCCTGTTCAAGAGGTAGTACTTCATCGAAGTTCTATTTTCCTCCCACTTACTTCTTTCGAGAGACTCTTTTTCCGTAAAGGATCCGTTCTTGGCAACAAAGATCTTGCCCTCGGATCTTAAGTAGAAGGTATACCCTACGGTTTCCTTAGGGTATCCTATGAAGACGATTTTTCCGACTTGGGTTCGAGCTTTTCAGGTTGAAGTTTCTTGACATAAGCATCGCATCCCCAAACTTTTAGAAACGATAGCTTAGGTTTCTTCCCAAACCATAATTCATACGGTGTAGTCTCAACGGATTTAGACGGTGCCCTATTTAAAGTGAATGTAGCTGTCTCTAGAGCGTATCCCCAAAATGATAGCGTAAATCGGTAAGAGACATCATAGACCGCACCATATCTAATAGAGTGCGACACGACGCTCGACACACCGTTCTGTTGAGGTGTTCCAGCGGCGTTAGTTGTGAAACGATTCCACATTTTCTTAAGTGTGTACCAAATTCGTGACTTAAATATTCTCCTCCACGATCCGATCGTAAGAATTTTATCTTTCGGTCACGTTGATTCTCTACTTCATTCTGAAATTCCTTGAACTTTTCAAAGGTCTCAGACTTGTGTTTCATCAAGTAGACATACCCATATCTACTCAAGTCATCTGTGAGAGTGAGAACATAACGATATCCTTCATGAGCCTCAACGCCATTGGACCGCATACATCGGTATGTATGATTTCCAACAAGTTGGTTGCTCGCCCATTGTTCGGAGAACGGAGTCTTGGTCATCTTGCCCATGAGGCATGGTTCGCATGTGTCAAATGATTCATAATCAAGAGACTCCAAAAGTCCATCAGCATGGAGCTTCTTCATGCGCTTGACACCAATGTGACCAAGGCGGCAGTGCCACAAGTATGTGGGACTATCGTTATCAACTTTACATCTTTTGGTATTCACGCTATGAACATGTGTAATACTACGCTCGAGATTCATTAAGAATAAACCATTTACCATTGTAGCATGACCATAAAACATATCTCTCATATAAATAGAACAACTATTATTCTCGGATTTAAATGAGTAGCCATCCCGTATTAAACGAGATCCAGATACAATATTCATGCTCAAACTTGGCACCAAATAACAATTATTAAGGTTTATAACTAATCCCGTAGGTAAATGAAGAGGTAGCGTGCCAACGGCGATCACATCGACTCTGGAACCATTCCCGACGGGCATCGTCACCTCGTCCTTCGCCAGTCTTCGCTTATTCCGCAGCTCCTGCTGTGAGTTACAAATATGAGAAACGGCACCGGTATCAAATACCTAGGAGTTACTACGAGTACTGGTAAGGTACACATCAATTACATGTATATCAAATATACCTTTGGTGTTGCCGGCCTTCTTGTCCGCTAAGTATTTGGGGCAGTTCCGCTTCAAATGATCCTTTCCTTGCAATAAAAGCACTCGGCCTCAGCCTTGGGTCCATTCTTTGACTTCTTCCCGCAACTTGCTTGCGGGCGCTGCAACCTCCTTGCCGTCCTTCTTGAAGTTCTTCTTGCCCTTGCCCTTCTTGAACTTAGTGGTCTTATTGACCATCAACACTTGATGTTCTTTCTTGATTTCAACCTCGCTAACTTCAGCATAGAGAATACTTCAGAATGGTCTTTACTATCCCCTGCATATTGTAGTTCATCACAAAGCTCTTGTAGCTTGGTGGCAGCGATCGGAGGATTCTGTCAATGACCGCCTCATCGTGGAGGTTAATATTCAGCTGGGTCATACGGTTGTGCAACCTGCACATCTTGAGAATGTGCTCACCGAAAGAACTATTTTCCTCCATCTTACAACTATAGAACTTGTCGGAGATGTCATATCTCTCGACCCGGCGTGAGCTTGGAAAACCAGTTTCAGCTCCTCGAACATCTCATATGCTCCGTGATGCTCAAAACGGTTTTGGAGCCCGGTTCTAAGCTGTAAAGCATGCCCGCTGAACGAGGGAGTAATCATCAAGACGAGACTGCCAAGCATTCATAATGTCTTGGTTCTGGGACGGAGCGCCACCTAGCGGTCCTTCTAGGACATATTGTTTCTGGCAGCTATGAGGATGATCCTCAAGTTCCGCATCCAGTCCGTATAGTTGCTGCCGCCATCTTTCAGCTTGGTTTTCTAGGAACGCGTTGAAGTTCAAGTTGACATGAGCGCTGGCCATTTGATCTACAAGACATATCATTCAAAAGTTTTAGACTAAGTTCATGATAATTAAGTTCATCTAATCAAATTATTTCAATGAACTCCCACTCAGATTAGACATCCCTCTAGTCATCTAAGTGTTACACGATCCGAGTCGACTAGGCCGTGTCCGATCATCACGTGAGACGGACTAGTCATCGTCGGTGAACATTCTCATGTTGATCGATCTTCCATACGACTCGTGTTCGACCTTTCGGTCACCGTGTTCCGAGGCCATGTCCGTACATGCTAGGCTCGTCAAGTTAACCCTAAGTGTTTTGCGTGTGTAAATCTGTCTTACACCCGTTGTATGTGAACGTAAGAATCCATCACACCCGATCATCACGTGGTGCTTAGAAGCGACTTAACTTTAGCAACGGTGCACGTTAGGGAGAACACTTCTTGAAATTGTTGTAAGGATCATCTTATTTACTACCGTCGTTCTAAGTAAAGAAGATGTATAAACATAATAAACATCACATGCAATTATATAGTAGTGACATGATATGGCCAATATCATCAAGCTCCATTGATCTCCATCTTCGGGGCTCCATGATCATCTTGTCACCGGCATGACACCATGATCTCCATCATCGTGATCTCCATCATTGTGCCTCCATGAAGTTGTCACGCCAACGACTACTTCTACTTCTATGGCTAACGCATTTAGCAATAAAGTAAAGTAAGTTACATGGCGTTCTTCAATGACACGCAGGTCATACAAAAATAAAGACAACTCCTATGGCTCCTGCCGTTGTCATACTCATCGACATGCAAGCCGTGATTCCTATTACAAGAACATGATCTCATACATCACAATATGTCATTCATCATTCATCACAACTTGGCCATATCACATCACATGACAATTGCTGCAAAAACAAGTTAGACGTCCTCTAATTGTTGTTGCATCTTTTACGTGGCTGCAATTGGGTTCTAGCAAGAACGTTTTCTTACCTACGAATAACCACAACGTGTTCTTGTCAACTTCTATTTACCCTTCATAAGGACCCTTTTCATCGAATCCGCCCAACTAAAGTAGGAGAGACAGACACCGCCAGCCACCTTATGCAACTAGTGCATGTTAGTCGGTGGAACCGGTCTCACGAAGCGCACGTAAGGTTGGTCCGGCCGCTTCATCCCACAATACCGCGGAAGCAAGATAAGATTAGTAGCGGCAAGTAAGTTGACAAGATCCACGCCCACAACTAAATTGTGTTCTACTCGTGCAAAGAGAACTACGATAGACCTAGCTCATGATGCCACTTTGTTGGGGAACGTTGCAGAAAATTAAAATTTTCCTACGGTTTCACCAAGATCTATCTATGAGTTCATCTAAGCAACGAGTCAAGAGAGAGAGTTTGCATCTACATACCACTTGTAGATCGAGTACGGAAGCGCTCGAGGGAGTGGTGATGATGGAGTCGCTCCCAACGTGATTCCGATCACCGATGACCAAGTGCTGAAAGGACAGCACCTCCGTGTTCAACACACGACGGGACGATGGCGTCTCCTCCGCCTTGATCCAGCAAGGATGAAGGAGAGGTTGAGGAAGACAACTCCAATGGCAGCACGACGGCGTGGTGCAGTTGGTACGGCAGTTCTCCGGCTGTGGCTTCGCCAAGCTCGCATGGAGAAAGAGAGGTGTTGGGAGGGAGGGCTGCGCCTTCAATGGTGTTTGCAGCCCTCCCTCACCCCTCTATTTATAGGAGGAGAGGGCAGGGGGCGGCCATCTAGGGGGAACCCTAGATGGGGCGGCGCCAAAGGGAGGAGGAGAGGGTGGCTTGCCCCCAAGCAGGGGGCGCCCCTTTAGGGTTTCCTCCCAAGCCCTAGCCGATGGGCCTAGGTGGGAGGCGCGCCCAGCCCACCAGGGCTGGCTCCTCTCCCACACAGCCCATGTGGCCCCCCGAGGGGTGGCCCTCCCGTGGACCTCCGAACCCTCCCGTGGACCCGGTACATTACAGTATTCCCTCAAACTTTCCGAGTCCGCTTAACCACTTTCCATATATAAATCTTTACCTCCAACCATTCCGAACTCCTCGTGACGTCCGGGATCTCATCCGGACTCAACAACATTCGTAATCACATACTTGTCTTCCTAATAACCCTAGCGCCACCGAACCTTAGTGTGTAGACCCTACGGGTTCGGAGACATGCGAACATGACCGAGACGGCCTCAGTCAATAACCAACAGCGGGATCTGGATACCCATGTTGGCTCCTACATGTTCCTCGATGTTGTCATTGGATGAATCACGATGTCAAGGGTTCAAGCAACCCGTATTCTATTTCCTTTATCGACGGTATGTTACTTGCCCGAGACTCGATCGTCGGTATCCCAATACCTCGCTCAGTCTCGTTACGCAAGTCACTTTACTCGCATCAGAATGCATGATCCCGTGACTGCACACTTGGTCACTTTGAGCTCATTCTCGATGATGCACTACGGAGTGGGCCGGTGATACCTCTCCGTAACACGGAGTGACAAATCCTCGCCTCGATCCGTGTCAACCCAATGAGACACTTTCGGAGATACCTGTAATGCACCTTTGTAGTCACCTAGTTACGCCAGACGCTTGGTACACCCAAAGCACTCCTACGGTATCCGGGAGTTACACGATCTCACGGTCTAAGGAAGAGATACTTGACATTGGAAAAGCTCTAGCAAAACGAACTACACGATCTTTGTGCCATGCTTAGAATTGGGTCTTGTCCATCATGGCATTCTCCTAATGACGTGATCCCGTTGTCAATGACATCTGATGTCCATAGTCAGGAAACAATGACTATCTGTCGACCAACGAGCTAGTCAACTAGAGGCTCACTAGGGACGACAGGTCTATGTATCCACACGTATCACAATTTCCGGATGATACAGTTATAGCATGAATAAAAGACAATTATCATGAACAAGGAAATATAATAATAATGCCTTTATTATTGCCTCTAGGGCATATTTCCAACAACAAGGTAACCTAATGCTATCATGGACATCATCATGTTTGTGCTTCGCTCTATGTCTATGGATATCCTTGTTTGTTCCTTGTGGGACTAACCCATGTAGGTATTGAAAGTGCAACTCACTCCAATGGATTGCTTCAAATTATCTACATCAACAATGAGCATCCACATCTTCAACATCTACATGAAGTCATCATTGACAAAACCCAAGGTTAGTTCATCCCTCTTAGGGGGGATATCACATCTAGGGGGAGCTTTACTCTAAAGAATTGAGCTAAAGCAACTCTAATGGTGTGAACACAACAATGCTTTATGTAAAAGTGGTAACCCCACTTGTGCTTAAACGATGAGTATGACCTATGATCAAATGTTCTCATTTGACTCCCAAGTCAATATACTCATATATAGATGACCTAGTCATCGCCAATTGCTTGATAGATGCTAGAGTGATTGTTCATGATTTGCCACATATTTCATTTGCCATTTTATTGTGTGAGCATGCTGATTGCATAATTTTATTCATTCGAGGACATCCATTTGTTGTTATGGTTGTTTGGCTCTTTTTCTTTTGCCAAATGGATGTACAAGAATGCCTAAGAACTTCCTTTAGCTATCTATGTTTTTGTCTTCTCGAACTCTATTCATGCTACATCACAAAGTTTAATCTAAGTCAAATTCAAACCCTCTGTGTGAGGAGCACTCGGAGTTCCATTTTGTATAGACTTAAAACTTCCAAAACCTCTCTGTGTATTTCGGTCTGACCGACTTCTCCATTTCGGTCACACCGAGTTCACTGGGTTCATCAAGTTTTCGATCTCGGTGCAACCGATTAGAACATTTTGGTCTCACCGAGTTGCAGTAACTACTTGCAGTTTTGCATCTCGGTGCCACCGAGTTGTTCAACTCGGTCACAACGAGAGGGTCAGGATATATATACTAACGGGCTAGACTTTGGAAATCACTTCATAACCTCTAAGACCGCACGTGTCTTGCTCCGCCTCTCGGGTCTCCGGATAGTCACCTCATCGCCAGCGACCTCCCACCGTTGGTCTCCACCACCATCAACGGATTTCAACACCGCCATTGCCGCCGTAGCAAACTCACCGCTGAACTAGGGTGTGAGTTCGACCCCTTGTGCATCCTTTTTACCTCCGATTCTGAGCACAAGGTCAATGCCATGTTATTTACCATGTATGAGATCGATCCATCCACAGAGAATCTCCATTAGACTAGATTTGAATTGAAAATTAAGGGTTAGGTTTCCGCTGGACTCATCTCGGACCGACCGAATTGTAGGAATCGGTTCTACCGATCTGGTTTAGGCCAATGCATAAGTGATTTTTGGTCTGACCGAAAGTTGCAAATCGGTGTGACCCGTACCAGGACTTTGTGAAACCCTAGAAAACTCGGGGTCACCGAACTATGTCTAGGTCTGACCGATTCCACATGTTTAGACTCCAAAGTTGCTTCGGTGTCACCGAGTTTTTGAAATCGGTAGCTCCGAAATGCTTCCTGTAGAAAACTAAAACTAAGTTTTTAACTCATTCTTTTTGCAAAAACTCTGCACTTTGTGATGCTCATCTACTCTACCTCATCTATATCTATTCAGAGTGTCTGCTGCCAGTTTTCTTTGCCAGTATGTCTGACCAGAGTTATAGCCAGAACAGATCAGAAGAGCAAGTGAACATGAGTGAGGGAACTAGTCCCTCTAGCAGCTCTGATGAAGGATGCAGGAGCACTCCGAGCAATCTGCCAAAGGCTCAGACCAGGCAGAGAAAGAAGAAAACTTCAGACTCTGAAGATGAAGATTTTGAGCTTGAGGAAGTCAACTCCATGAAGAAAGTGCTGAAGAAAGAATATGGAACTACTACTTCCCCAAAACTAGGAAAGAATGTAAAGGTCCCTACCAAGAGAACTCTGATGCTAAAAGCCAGAGCTTCAACTCAAATTCCAGTAAAGCCAAGTGAAGCTGCTAGAGATGGCAAGAAGAGGAAAGAGAGAGTGAAGAAAACAATTGCAAGAGTGCTTGGACATCCATCAATGATGGAGGAAGAGGAAGAAGAGGTTGCTGCTCAAGCACCTCCTACTAAGTCACAGAAGCTGATGGGGGATGCCATCAAGTCTGGGGCAGCTCCTTCCAAGCCCAAGACAGCCCCCAAAGCTCCAGCACAAGCTCCAAAGAGAAGCACCAGGAACGTACCTACCTCAGAAAAGAACAAGGCCCTAGTGCGTGAAGCTGCAGAAGATGCTGAAGCTCCAGTGCTTAGGAAGCTCAAACCCAAGATTCCAGACCATGATGACAGTCACCAAGTGGCTGAAAACATGAAGGAGAGAAAGGATGTTGGTCTCAGGAGATGGAGACAAGCAGATCCATATGTTGTAAGAAGAAGGACTGCAGTAGTACATATTCCACGCTGAAGAGCAACATGATTTCTATGAGACAGTGTTGCTTGACAAGAAGCCTATAGCTAGTGATATGAGATGGGTGGATTGGGAATACATTGATGCCAATGCTAATCATTTCCCTGGTGTACATGAAAGCTTCAAAGCAAATGGTGTTGATGACTTTGTTGGTCAGAAGCTCACCAAATGGAACGATGAACTCATCATGCAATTCTACTCAATAGCTCACTTCTATCCAGATGGAAGGATAGTATGGATGACAGAAGGACAAAGGCAGCAATCAACAGTTTATGAGTGGGCTAGGCTCATAAATGCCCCTGAAGAAGAAGAGAATGACATAGATGTTTATGCTTAGAAGAAGAAAAGTCACAACTCCATGGCCAATATGTATAAGGAAATCCCTGATAAGGCCTTGGAAACACATCAGCTAGATTCAATCTACTATTTGTTGTCTGGTTTGGCCACCATAAACACCATTTTGAGGCACACTTTGTTGCCCAAATTGGAGATCGCAGGATGATCAGAGGCCATTCCATCAACATGCTGCAGTTGTTTGATGTTGTGCCACAGAAATTCAAGGTGTTGTAACAATCAAAAGGACAACAGCGGATCAGAAGAGATCATGTGGGTATGCTCCACACATCCAAGAGCTAATCAATTCCATGATAAAGCAAGGAGTGTATCTTTTGGACAAAGAACATCTTCCTTTGTTGCCTGACTTTGAGGACAACACAGTTGTCATGGATGCTGAGGATCCTACTTCTGTTGAAGCTCATGAGAGAAAGGAGAAAGCTCAAGTTGAGAAGGCAGCAAAGATGCCAAGAATAGGAGAAGCTTCAGAAGTCTTTCTTAAATCAAAGTAAGACCAGCTTGGATATCTGATTCAAGCAACCCTGAGGATTGAGAAAGGACTAGCTACCCTGACTCAAAACCAGGAGAGCTTGGAGAGGATCATTGAGACAAAATTCTATGATATGGACTTGAAAGTGACTAAGATAAAGACATCAGTTGAAGAGCTCCAGGAGGAAGGACAAGAGAGGAAGGGCAAAGCAACTACACATGTGTTTCACAGAGTGCCTTGGGCACAAAGGTCTGCAGCAGTGCCAGTGCCAGACACAAGAGCAACAACTTCAGCACCTGCAGCCGCAGCTCCTGTTGCCCCTCCAGTGGCAACCCCTCCAGCTCCAACATCTTCAACTGATGCTTTCGTCCTTGGAGTCATCTCAACGCCACCTCCCGAAGATCAAGCCTAGAGAGACGCATATCACTATGCATTTTTGAGCTTTTTGGTAACTTGTTGCCAAAGGGGGAGAAAGTGTATAGATCATAGGCTTCAGACAGAGAGAGAGAGAGAGAGAGAGAGAGAGATTTCTTCTTATTTTCTCACTTGCTACCTTTTTTCTTGCTTGTTTGAGATACATTATGTCTGTGTGTGTGAGATACTTTGTATGATCATGTGTTTGATCATACTATGCTTTATGCTTATGCTTGAATGATGACATTATCTATTCTTGTATGTTCATTCACTTTGCCTTGGTGATGAGTGCATGTTTTACATTCTATCATTTTGAGCGCTCCACCAAGATGTATGTGACATGGAAGAGTAAGCCATGATCCTAACAGATTGTGCATTTGTAGTCCAAAGCAAATTTTAAACAATGCACAAAATTTAGCGGGAGCACTTACTTATCACATAATTCTCAAAGCAACGATGTACTTCATTCTTATTTCATTTGTTGAAGCTTTGATCTATATGTTCTCATTAGTTACCAAAAAGGGGGAGATTGAAAGTGCAACTAATCCCTGGGTGGTTTTGGTAATTCTTAACAACATATAGCTCACTGAACTAATGCTCTTTCAAGATAATCATTTCAGAAAGTTCAATGATTGGCATGGCATGGACTAGAGATGTGGATCCCTCAAAATGCAAAGGATACATGTTGGCAACAAGCTCAAGACTCTACATTTTCTATTTAAGTGATCCAAGATCACACTGATTCTATAGGAAAGCCAATACTATTAAAAGGGGATGAGGTGTTGCTTAATGGATTACTTGCTCAAAATGCTTAGTGATATGCTCCAAAACCCTCAACCACTTTCTCACATCCACATATGTCCTAAACCTTAAAGTCAAATTCGGCCCCACCGATTTGATCTATCTCGCGCCACCGAGTTCATTTGACATAGCCATAGCCACAAACCCTAATCACTTCAGTATCACCGATAGGGATCTTGGTCTCACCGAGATGGGATTGCAAAACTTCTTTTTCCCTTTGTAACATTTCGGTCTCACCGAAATGAGCGATCGGTTCCACCGAGTTTGCAATGCAAACTCTCGGTTTCCTTTTTGTAACACTTCGGTCCCACCAAAGTGAGCGAATTGGTCCCACCGAGTTTGCCTGACCAACTCTCTGTTTTCCAATTACTAAAATTGGTCCCACCGAGTTTATGTGATCGGTCTCACCGAGATGAAGTTATGCCCTAACCCTAGCGCATCGGTCCCACCGAGTTGATTTTTTCGGTCCCACCGAAAATCCTAACGTTCACATTTTTACCTGAATCGGTGTGACCGAGGTTCATGATTCGGTCCCACCGAGTTTGGGAATATGTGTGTAATGGTTAGATTTTGTGTGGAGGCTATATATACCCCTCCACCCACTCTTCATTCATGGAGAGAGCCATCAGAACAAACCTACACTTCCACTACTCATTTTCTGAGAGAGAACCACCTACTTATGTGTTGAGACCAAGATATTCCAATACAACTATATGAATCTTTATCTCTAGCCTTCCCAAGTTGCTTTCCACTCAAATCACATTTCCACCATAGCCAAATCTGTGAGAGAGAGTTGAGTGTTGGGGAGACTATCATTTGAAGCACAAGAGCAAGGATTTCATCATCAACACACCATCTATTACCTTTTGGAGAGTGGTGTCTCCTAGATTGGTTAGGTGTTACTTGGGAGCCTCCATCAAGATTGTGGAGTTGAACCAAGAAGTTTGTACGGGAAAGGAGATCGCCTACTTCGTGAAGATCTACCCTAGTGAGGCAAGTCCTTCATGTGCGATGGACATGATGGGATAGACAAGGTTGCTTCTTTGTGGACCCTTCGCGGGTGGAGCCCTCCGTGGACTTGCGCAGCCGTTACCCTCCGTGGGTTGAAGTCTCCATCAATGTGGATGTACGATAGCACCACCTATCGGAACCACACAAAAAATCTCCGTGTCTACAATTGCGTTTGCTCCCTCCAAACTCCTCCATTTACCTTCATATGCAATGATTTACATTCCTCTGCTATACTCTTTGAATTACATGTGTTAGGTTGATTACTTGACTAGTGCTAAAGTTGGTAAAATCTGCCAAGAACTAAAATTTGGAAAAGGTTAAGTTTTTATTTGGTCAAGTAGTCTAATCACCCCCCTCTAGACATACTTTCGATCCTACACGAAGACGTTCGACTACATCAACCGCGTTACTAAACGCTTCCGCTTTCGGTCTACAAGGGTACGTCGACACACTCTTCCCTCTCGTTTCTATGCA
Organism: Aegilops longissima; assembly: GCA_021605205.1. Taxonomy (NCBI): domain Eukaryota; kingdom Viridiplantae; phylum Streptophyta; class Magnoliopsida; order Poales; family Poaceae; genus Aegilops; species Aegilops longissima. The sequence goes on along the minus strand of CM038678.1, from coordinate 696,996,066 downwards.
TCTCCTAGATAGATCTTGTGTGATCGTAGGAAATTTTCTGAAATACCATGTTCCCCTACAGTGGCATCCGAGCCAGGTCCATGCATAGATGATATATGCATGAGTAGAACACAAAGAGTTGTGGGCGATAATAGTCATACTGCTTACCACCAACGTCTTACTTTGATTCGGCGGTATTGTTGGATGAAGCGGCCCGGACCGACATTACATGACCGCGTTGATGAGACTGGTTCTACCGACGTGCTTTGCACATAGGTGGCTAGCGGGTGTCTGTTTCTCCAACTTTAGTTGAATTGAGTTTGACTATGGCCGGTCCTTGTTGAAGGTTAAAACAACACACTTGATGAAAAATCGTTGTGGTTTTGATGCTTAGGCAAGAGCGGTTCTTGCTAGAAGCCCATAGCAGCCATGTAAAACTTGCAACAACAAAGTAGAGGACGTCTAACTTATTTTTGCAGGGCATGTTGTGATGTGATATGGTCAAGATACGATGTGATATAAATTATTGTATGAGATGATCATGTTTTGTAACAAAGTTATCCGCAACAGGCATGAGCCATATGGTTGTGGCTTTATTATATGAAATGCAATCGCCATGTAATTGCTTTACTTTATCACTAAGCGGTAGCGATAGTCGTAGATGCAATAGTTGGTGAGACGACAACGATGCTACGATGGAGATCAAGGTGTCGCTCCGGTGACGATGGATATCAGGATGATGCTTCCGTGATGGAGATCATGAGCACCAGATGATCATGGCCATATCATGTCACATATTTTGATTGCATGTGATGTTTATCTTTTATGCATCTTATTTTGCTTAGTACGGAGGTAGCATTATAAGATGATCCCTCACTAAATTTCAAGGTATAAGTGTTCTCCCTGAGTATGCACCATTGTTACAGTTCGTCGTGCTGAGACACCACGTGATGATCAGGTGTGATAAGCTCTACGTTCACATACAACGGGTGCAAGCAAGTTTTGCACGTGCAGAATACTCGGGTTAAACTTGAAGAGCCTAGCATATGCAGATATGGCCTCGGAACACTGAGATCGAAAGGTCGAACGTGAATCATATAGTAGATATGATCAACATAGAGATGTTCACCATTGAAAACTACTCCATCTCACGTGATGATCGGACATGGTTTAGTTGATATGGATCACGTTACCATTTAGATGACTAGAGGGATGTCTATCTAAGTGGGAGTTCTTTAGTAATATGATCAATTGAACTTTAAATTATCATGAACTTAGTCCTGATAGTATTTTGCAAATTATGATGTAGATCAATAGCTCGCATTATAGCTTTCCTCTGTTTTTTTATATGTTCCTAGAGAAAACTAAGTTGAAAGATGATATTAGCAGTGATGCGGACTGGGTCCTTGATCTGAGGTTTATCCTCATTGCTGCACAGAAGAATTGTGTCCTTGATGTACCGCTAGATTACAAACCTATTGCAGGAGCAGATGCAGATGTTATGAATGTTTGGCTAGCTCAATATGATGACTACTTGATAGTTTAGTGCACCATGCTTTACGACTTAGAACCGGGACTTCAAAAATGTTTTGAACACCATGGATCATATAAGATGTTCCAAGAGCTGAAATTGGTATTTCAGGCTCATGCCCATTGTTGGGGATACTGAGTATAAACCGCCTAGGAGGGGCCGGTTCACCCTGAACTATAATTGAAGCCCATGAAGACCCAGAAGATGGCGCTTTACTATTGAAGCTTAGAGGCCTGGAGCCCAAAGGCGGATTAGGGACCATAGTGGTAAACCGCCATAATCATGTAACTTGTATTGTAAGTCAAGAAAGGAGAGACCGAGCCGGACACTTGTATGAGCCGGCCTCGGGATTCTGTAAACCGGTCGGGCGTCAACCCATGTATATAAGGGGACGACCCGGTGGCGGTTCAGGGACAAGAAACAACAACTCGAGAGCCAGGCATAGCGTGTTTAGCTCCCTGGTTATCGAGACCCCAATAATCCCATCATAACTAGACGTAGGCCTTTACCTTCATCGAAGGGGCCGAACTAGTATAAAAACCCTCGTGTCCTTTGTCCGGTTTAACCCCTTTAAGCTAACCTGTTGAGATGGCTCCACGACTAAGTCCTTTCACGAGGACATCTGACGTGATATTTCCACGACAGTTGGCGCCCACCGCGGGGCTATCGCACGATGGTTTCGAGTTCTTGAAGGGCAGCTTTGAAGGACTCAAAGGGTACACGGTTGGCCGGATGACCAAGAGTCGTCGCGGCAAGCTCTACATCGACGACGCAGGGTGGAGCCCCGAGGCCGGCTCAATTGAGTACGAGTACCGGGTCCCCTTTGGCGGAATTCACGTTTTCATTGGCAAGATCGGTGAACCGGGCCCTGAGCCGGACATCTTCACCGACCTCATCGAGACGACTCAGCGTGCAAGCCTCGCTCGGATTCAGCCTGCCATGAAGCGTGCGTTCGTAGGATGTGTCCATGGGATCGGATCTAAACCGGTGTCTGAAGGTGAGACGGTCGCTTATTCCGACGGCGAATCATCTGCTGGTGAAACCGAGTCCTTATATCAAGTTCATGACGGTGTGTTTGAAGGGTATTCCGATGGCACCAGTATTCCGAAATTTCTTGAACCACCAAACAGAGTTGGAATCTTTATGGCCGGAACACAGCCAACTTTACAAAACTCTACTGCGGCGGCATCCGGACCAGCAACAGGGGCACGAGGCTCCGCGCGCCGGCCGACTCAAATTCTATCCGGATTAATGGATGCCTGGACAATGTTATTGGCCGCAACAGTTACCCCGGAGACTCGAGATCGGCATAATGCAGAGGTCGCTAAGTTACGGGATCAGATAGCACAAGCTAAGGAGGACTTGGCGGCAGAAGGTACCAGGATGGCTGAGGAACGAGCCGCTTTAGATGCCCAGGTGCAGAGGATTCAAGCCGAGAATTATCGACTTTTGATGGATCAGAATGCTTCGAATGAAGTATTCAGGAGGAGACATCAATCTCGCTTGCCGGCGGATTACAATGCGATGAATCTCTTTGATACGCCAGGGGCAGGGACTAGTAACCCGGCAGCATTGAACCGGACTATTGTGCCAAGGACCGGAGCGCCGGATCAACCTCAGGTGATGGGTCCACCTTGACGGACAGACAACCCGCCACGGTATACCACGCCCCCGCCGGGTCACTTCTCTACCCCTTTGGACAATATGATAGCAGCGGCATCCCGGCTGGCAGCTATTCTGATAGAGGGTGAATCGCCAGCGGCGGCTGAGACACGGCGGGCCAGGGATCTTCTTCAAACTGCTATGACGCAGCAGCAGGCTTACTTGTATAGCCGAGACAGGTTTCACACGACCCCACGTCCGAGCAAAAGCTATAGCAGGCATATAGACGAACCGGAGGTGTCCAACAGTGCGCGGCGCCGTATTGTCCCTCAAGGACCCAATCTGGCGAGTGGTGAGGAGAACGCTCAGGACGTGGTGGATAATGGCAGAGCACGAAGGGAGGCCACTTTAGCAGCACAATACACGGGTCGTTATCAACCGCCCCGTTCAGCCAAGAAGATCGATGAGACCTGTGCACCGGGCTTGCCTTCAGTTCTAGGGGAGTACCGTGTCTCATTCCGGCTCTCCGTAATGTGCGGCTGCCTAAAGATTTCAAGGGTCCATGTAAGGTGCCTAATTACACCGCTGATCAACCGCCCGAGGCATGGGTGGAAAGTTATGAGATGGCGATGGAGATGCTGGATGTGGATGAAGCGGCTTGTGCAAAGTACTTCACGATGATGTTGGAGGCAACAACCCGTACATGGTTGAAGAACTTACCAGCTAACTCCATCGAGTAATGGGACCAGTTGAAAGCCCGGTTTATAGCCAATTTCAAGGACACATGTAAACAGCCTATGTCCATTGTGGATCTGGATGCCGGTGTTCAAGGGGAGAACGAGTCAACAACTCATTGGGTGCGCCGAGTTTCAGAAGTTTTGCATTCATCGGACCGGATTAATGCTGGCCAAGCAATCATCACACTGGAACGTAATTGCCGGTTTAAGTCACTGAAGATGAAGTTAGGATGGCTCAAGCGCCACTGCAATGATATGGGCACCCTTATGGCCGCCTTGGTCAAATATGCCGATTCTGATAATACCAAGGATCCCGATTCTGATGAGGAGAAATCGGAGAAGGGAAAGAAGAACGGCGGTGCAAAGGGACAACAGTAGAACCAAGGAGGCCATGGGAATAATGGTAAGTGCAAAGCGGATAATTCAGATTTTGTGGCTAACCTAATGTGCAGCGTCGTAAGGGTAAACCGCCCCAGCGTGGTGGCGGAATGAATCTGGAGCGTTTGTTAAACCAGCCCTGCCCAAAGCATGGGACCAAGGAGGTTCCAGCGACAGACCTTTGGAAAGATTGTCACATTATGAAGGAGTTCAAAAACTCTGATCTCTTTCGGTATGATCAGGGTCCATCGGGCGGTTCTGGTCCAGGTTTTCATGGTGGCGGCGGTTCAAACTCTGGATTTCAGAATAATCAGGGCAACCAGAACAACCAAGGTGGTAACAACCAACAGAATAATCAAGGAAATCAGCAGCAGTCAGGTTATCAGAGTCACCCAAAGCAGTTGAATGGTGGGCAATATCATGTGTTCACTACTAGTTTGTGCAAGCGTGATCAGAAGCTTCACAAGAGGGCAGTTAATGTTGTTGAACCAGCAGTACCACGTTATTTGCGGTGGTCCGAGCAACCCATTGTGTGGAGCAGAGAGGATCATCCGCCCCGGGTTGACAATCCGGGTTACTTGGCTTTAGTGGTGGCACCTCAGGTGGGAGGTTATAAGTTCACCAAAGTGCTTATGGATGGAGGGAGCCGTATCAACATTCTGTATTATGAGACCTTCCGTCGCATGGGGTTGACAGACAGGAGTCATAAACCATCAAACACTGTTTTCCATGGTGTGGTACCAGGTAAATCGGCATATCCTGTTGGCAAGATCGCTTTGGAGGTTGTGTTTGGCGATGAGCATGACTCCCAGTCTGAAACATTGACCTTTGAAGTGGTGAGGATCCAGAGCCCGTACCACGCACTGTTTGGACGGCCAGCTTATGCAAAGTTCATGGCAAGGCCCTGTTATATTTATTTGCAGCTCAAGATGCCGGGTCACAAGGGGACCATCACAGTTCACGGAAGTCGTAAGATCGCTTTGGATTGCGAGGAAGGTGATGCGGCCTATGCTGAGTCAGTTTGTGCTACAGAGGATTTGAAGTTCTATAAAGACAATGTTGATCCGGCAGATATGACCCCTCTAAAGAAGCCCACAACTGAGCATGACCCGAACCTGAAATTCAAACCGGCTGATGAGACTAAACTTGTTGACTTTGTTCCTGGCGATTCATCCAAACAGTTTAGCATCAGCACAAATCTGATCCGAATAGGAAGCGCGCCATCGAAGTTCATCCATGAGAACCGGGACATTTTTGCATCGAAGCCTTCTGACATGCCAGGTGTACCGAGGGAACTCGCTGAGCACATTCTCAATATTGATCACAAGTTTAAACCGGTCAAGCAGTTTCTTCGCTGCTTTAACAAGGAGAGACGCAAGGCAATTGGTGAGGAAGTAGCCCGGCTGTTGGCTGCTGGGTTTATCGTTGAAGTATTTCACCCTGAGTGGTTGGCTAATCCGGTGCTTGTTCTTAAGAAAAACGGCACTTGACGCATGTGTGTGGACTACACAGATTTAAACAAAGCTTGTCCGGCCGATCCTTTTGCTCTCCCGCGTATCGATCAGATCATTGATGCGACGGCGGGTTGTGAGCGTTTGAGTTTCTTGGATGCTTATTCAGGGTATCATCAGATCAAAATGGCAGTTAAGGACCAGGAGAAGACCGCCTTCATCACTCCCTTTGGAGCCTTCTGCTATGTTTCTATGCCCTTTGAGCTCAAGAGTGCCCAGGCAACTTATCAGCGTTGTGTGCAAAATTGTCTTCACACTTAGATTGGGTGCAATTGTTCATGCCTATGTTGATGACATTGTAGTAAAATCCAGGAAGAAGGAGACATTGATAGATGATCTCAAGGAGACTTTTGACAATCTGCGTGTTTACAACCTGTTGCTCAATCCAGACAAATGTGTTTTTGGTGTTCCGGCAGGCAATCTTCTAGGTTTTCTGGTGTCCAACAGAGGCATTGAGGCTAATCCGGAGAAGATCAAAGCGATTACATCTTTGGCTAAACCGGCGTGCATTAATGATGTTCAACGTCTGGCAGGTCGAATTGCAGCCCTAAGCCGGTTTATTAGCCGCTTGGGAGAGAAGGCGATCCCTTTATATCAGATGTTGAATAAAACAGACTCCTTTGTCTGGAGTGATGCGGCTAATGCGGCTTTTGAAGACTTAAAGCGGCAATTGGCTGAACCGTCGGTCCTTGCCGCTCCGGTTGACAAAGAGCCCTTGTTATTGTACGTGGCTGCTAATGCCCGTGCTGTCAGTGTGGCAATTGTGGTGGAGCGCAAGGAGGCTGGCAAGGAGTATCCGGTTCAACGGCCGGTTTACTATATCAGTGAGGTGCTCATCGAGTCGAAGCAACAATATCCGCATTGGCAGAAGCTGGTCTATTGGGTTTTTATGGCAAGTCGGAAGCCCAAACAATACTTTCAAGGCCATCCCATTACAGTTGTCAGTATAGCTCCTTTGGGTGATATAATTCAGAACAGGGAGGCAATTGGCCGGGTTGCAAAGTGGGAAATTGAACTTGGTCCACATGGGTTGAAGTATATGCCTCGAACAGCCATCAAATCTCAGGCGCTTGTTGACTTCATCAATGATTGGACCGAGTTACAGGCTCCGGAGGACAAACCGGATAATACATACTGGACTATTCACTTTGATGAATCCAGGCAATTGGAGGGCTCGGGGGCTGGAGTTGTCCTTACTTCCCCTCGAGGTGATAAAATTCGTTATGTTCTCCGTTTAATGTTCCCCTGTACTAACAATGCAGCTGAGTATGAGGCTTTACTCCATGGGCTCCGTGTGGCCAAGGAGATGAATTTAAGCTGGGTACGATGCTTTAGAGACTCTGATCTGGTGGCTCAGCAGGTTTCTGGCACTTGGGATTCTAAGGATCCACTTATGGCGGCTTACAGACGTGAGGTGGATATTGTGGCGTGTCACTTCAAAGGGTATCAGGTTGAGCATATTGATCGGCGCAAAAACGAAGCGGCGGGCGCTTTAAGCCGGCTGGGATCTCAGCGTAAACCGGTACCTCCCAATACCTTTTTAGATATCTTGCATAACCCGTCTGTTAAGTTGCCTACAGAGGAGGATTTAGCTGTTCTTGATCCGAAGGCCCAATTGGTGGCCGCTTTACATGTTGTGCCGGATTGGACGGTTCCATATTTGGCGTATATGAACCGGGGCGAGTTACCAGACGATGAAGTTCTGGCCCGACAGATAGTCCGGCGATCCAAGTCCATGGTTATTCACAATGGCGAGTTACACCGCTGCAGCGTATCAGGCGTATTCCAGCGTTGTGTTTCTCCTGAAGAAGGCCAAGAGATTCTATGGGAAATTCATAAAGGGGATTGTGGTCACCATGCCGGTTCAAAGTCCCTGGTTGCTAAAGCTTTTTGTCATGGGTTCTACTGGTTGACAGCTCATGCTGATGCTGAGGATCTTGTAAAGCGGTGTAATACTTGTCATAAGTTTTCACGTCGAGCTCATGTTCCGGCACAAGAATTAAGGATGATTCCTATCACTTGGGGGCTTGATATGGTGGGTGAGGGAGTTCCGGACTAGGGGGTGTCCGGATAGCCGAACTATCATCATCGGACGGACTCCAAGACTATGAAGATACAAGATTAAACACTTCGTCCCGTGTCCGGATGGGACTTTCCTTGACGTGGAAGGCAAGCTTGGCGATACGGATATGTAGATCTCCTACCATTGTAACCGACTCTGTGTAACCCTAACCATATCCGATGTCTATATAAACCGGAGGGTTTTAGTCCGTAGGACGAACAACAATCATACCATAGGCTAGCTTCTAGGGTTTAGCCTCTTTGATCTCGTGGCAGATCCACTCTTGTAACACACATCATCAATATTAATCAAGCAGGACGTAGGGTTTTACCTCCATCAAGAGGGCCCAACTGGGTAAAACATCGTGTCCCTTGTCTCCTCGTTACCATCCGCCTAGACGCACGTTCGGGACCCCCTACCCGAGATCCGCCGGTTTTGACACCGACATTGGTGCTTTCATTGAGAGTTCCTCGTCGCCACCGATAGGCTCGGTGGCTCCATTGATCATCAACAACGACGCGTCCAGGGTGAGACTTTTCTCCCGGACAGATCTTCGTGTTTGGCGGCTTTTGCATCGGGCCAATTCGCTTGGCCATCCGAGCAGATCGAAGCTCGCCCTGGCCGCCAGTCAGATTTGAAGTTTAAACTATACGGCCGATATCCGCGGAGACTTGATCTTCGACGGATTCGAGCCGCAATAAGCACGCCAGACTGTCTCGATGGGCATGATCTAGCTCTGCAGCCGAACAAAGGCCTGGAGGCCGCACTGAATCCGCTCCGACCCTTAATCCGGAGCGGATTCCCAATCGAGGACGAGTGGTTGGACACCGCCGGGGCTTTAATCTCTATGGCGATCGAGCCAACTCCATCCCTGTCCGCTGCGAAGACCTCAACTCCGTGGTGCGGACTCCTCTCCGGACCAACCTCCGTGCCCTTGCCAATCGAATCCGGTTGGGCGCCCGTTATGGAGTTCACGATCATGACATCTTTCAAAGACTCGCCTTTGGCGACATCCTGAATTCACTAAAGTCTCTCTTTATCCGGAGAGCCTGGCGGACTACGGTCAGGACGGTTGGGATGCGGACGACGAAGAAATTCAAAGCCCACCCTCCACCCACTTTGTAGCCGCTGTCGACGATTTTACCGACATGCTGGACTACGACTCCGAAGACATCGACGGTATGGACGACGATGCCGGAGACGAACAAGAACCAGCGCCTATCGGGCACTGGAAAGCCACCTCGTCATATGACATATACATGGTGGACATCCCAAAGGATGGAATGGCGAAGAACAGAGGAGGATGACCTCCAAGAAACAGCCCAAGCGCCGGCCACAAGCGCCGCTCTAAATCCCGCCACAAAGAAGAATGAAGATTCCAAGACGGAGATAACAATACACCGGACAAAGGCCAAGACAATCCATTCAAGCAAGATCCAGCGCAGGAGGATGGAGACGCCAGCCCTCACGAGAGAGCGGTAGAAGAAGAGGTAGAGGATTATATGCCTCCTCCGAGACGGCAAGCCTCGGCGACGATGAATTCATCGTGCTCGAGGATCCCGTCGAACAAGAGCGCTTAGACGCAGGCTTATGACCATGGCGAACAGCCTCAAGAAAAAGCAAGCAACAGCTTAGAGCTGATCAGATCTGCTAGCCGACGGATGGATCAAGTCCTCGCGTCAAGAGCATGAGCTCGAACGCCTCCAAAGCTACCCTAAACGCAAGCTGCTCCCCCGATTAGAGGAGGAGGCTTACGAACCCGCATCACCAGGAGACAATACGGCTGACCGACCACCCCGTGGTTGCGACAGAGAGGCCTCTAGGCCCTTCACTAGGACCGTACCCCGGCGTCGCTCAAAAAGCACACGGCCACAGGGGAACGCTCCGGACCTGCGAGATATATTGGAGGACAAGGCAAGACAATCAAGATCGATCTATGGATCGTGTGGTCGCCCCACGGTACGTGACGACAACCCTCGCGCCGGACACGAGAAGTCCGCCGGGCGAACAAAACAGACAAAGCTCTTTTGAGCTCCGCCGTGATATCGCCAAATCTGAGGCGCCAGACACCCACTATGCTTCATAGACGAAGTAATGGATCATCAAATCCTCAAGGGTTTAAACCCGTCAATATTGAATCCTATGATGGCACAACAGACCCAGCGGTTTGGATCGAAGACTATCTCCTTCACATCCACATGGCCCGCGGTGACGATCTTCACGCCATCAAATACCTTCCCCTCAAGCTTAAAGGACCAGCCCTGCATTGGCTCAACAGCTTGCCGCCAGAGTCAATTGGGAGCTGGGAGGACCCGAAGCCGCATTCCTCGATAACTTCCTGGGGCACTTATATGCGACCACCGACGCTGATGACCTAAGCCACATAATTCAGCAGCCGATTTAATCGCCAAACAATTCTGGACACGGTTCTAACCAAGAAAACCAAATTGTCGACTGTCCGGATGCGGAGGCCCTCGCGGCCTTCAAGCATAACATCCGCGACGAGTGGCTTGCCCGGCACCTAGGACAGGAAAATCCGAAATGCATGGCAGCCCTCACATCACTCATGACCCGCTTCTGCGCGGGTGAGGACAGCTAGCTAGCACGCAGCAACAACCTCAGCAAAAATTCTGGCAGTCCGGACTTCAAGGACCGAAATGGCATGCTGCGTCGTAAAAAAAACAAACGCCGCACTAACGGCGAAATATTGAGGACACGACAATCAATGCCGGATTCAGAGGCTCTAAACCCGGTCAGCAGAAAAAGCCATTCAAAAGAACTACTCCGAGTCCGTCCAATTTGGACCGAATACTCGACCGCTTGTGCCAGATACACGGCACCCCCGAAAAGCCAGCTAACCACACCAACAGGGACTGTTGGGTATTCAAGCAGGCAGGCAAGTTAATAGCCGAAAACAATGAAAAGGGGCTGCATTAGCGATGACGAGGACGAGACCCAACCGCCGAACAATAGAGGACAGAAGGGTTTCCCCCCACATGTGCGGACGGTGAACATGATATACGCAACGCACATACCCAAAAGGGAGCGGAAGCATGCACTCAGGTGTGTCTATGCGATGGAGCCAGTTGCCCCGAAGTTCAATCCATGGTCCTCCTACCCGATCACTTTTGACCGAAGGGACCACCCCACCAGCATCCGCCACAGCGGATTCACCACACTGGTCTTAGACCCAATCATCGATGGATTTCACCTGACCAGAGTCCTGATGGACGGCGGCAGCAGCTTGAACCTGCTTTACCAGGATACAGTGCACAAAATGGGCATAGATCCCTCAAGGATTAAACCTACCAAAACGACCTTTAAAGGCGTCATACCAGGTGTAGAAGCCAATTGTACAGGCTCAATTACACTGGAAGTGGTCTTCGGATCCCCGGATAACTTCCAAAGCGAGGAGTTAATCTTCGACATAGTCCCGTTCGCAGCGGCTATCATGCCTTGCTCGGACGCACGCGCTTGCAAAGTTCAACGCGTGCCGCACCACGCATACCTCAAGCTCAAGATGCCAGGCCCTCGAGGAGTCATCACGGTCAACGGAAACACCGAACGCTCTTCCGCACGGAGGAACATACAATGCTCTCGGCGAAGTGCAATACAGCCTCTTAAGGAAATTCTCGAGTCCGCCGTTAAGCGGCCGGACACAACTAAGCGCCCGAGTAACTTACAACAAGACCACAGCACGCCCGAGCATCGCAGTAGCGTGAGGCGGCCCCAACCCCAGCTCTGCGAAACGTCAAAGCAGGTCCTTGGCGTACACCATTACACTCAAGATACCATGGGCATGGGGAGAGGGCACGACCACGATAAACCCTGCATCTGCGGCTCAACCACACCAGGGGCTCTCAAGTGTGTCGTCCCTTTTCTTTCCTTTTACCTTTTACTTTTATCCATAGGACTCCGCTTGTCGAGGCCTGTCCGTCCGCAGCAGACCTGCCGAACTCATGATGCAACAGCCAGGGAAGGATAAAGGCTACAACGAATATACAGGTGGTCTCCATTACGACCATTTTTATACACCAATCTGCAGCCTACCCCTGGAGGGGGACATGTTTAACATTCCCATACCTTGCTTATCGCACTATTTGTATCGTTCTGCATTCGTAGCAGCACTTATCGAATAAAACAATGCAGCACCTTTTTGCTTATAATTGCATTTCTTTTTTCATACATATTTTCATTCACGGCATGTTGCATCCGTACACTTTGGTACGGCTAATATACACCAGGGGCTTATGTTTCCCGCATTATGGTGTGATGAGTCCAAACACTTTCACAAGTGCGGCACCCCGAACTTATAGCACTATATGCATCGGCTCCGAATCATGTCTTGGGTCAATAGTTGGGTTTGCCCGGCTCCCATGTTTTGGTACCTTACGTTCTGTTATATCGGCCAAGGTAGCACTGGGAGAACCATCGCGATTCTGCCCTAGTTGAGCTGGGTTAACGCCTCGATGGAAAGCTAAACTGACCGTCATGATGAGGCGAGAGCCGGTCACTGTTCGAGAGGTTTTTGCGTAGTCCTTAAAGACTTATGCCGCTTAGAGCGAGGAGCGGATACTGTCCGCCAAGGCGTGATAGCGCCCCAAATTCGCCTTCGAAGACTAGGGGCTTCGCCAAAATTTAAAATTATAGAATTCTATGGCTAAGTGAGAGTGTTCAAGCATTATAAGTCCGGTTGCCTTGTTCGCTGTGTTGAGCGCCTCCCTAGATGGACCCAAAAATGGGAACAAGAGCGCTCAAGTTTATCCCGAACACCCTAGCACTCATGGCATGTGGGCTGAAGCCGACGACTTGCCATCTCTCAGATTTGATAAACAGCCGCACTGAAGGTAATATTTTAAATCAACAAGCGTTGCTTAGCGATATGAACTAAGTTTTCAGCAAGACAGATAACAAAATGCTAGTCTACTCAAATATTACATCTTTGGAGCACTCACCCACAATAGTGCGGGCGCCTTCAAAGACACTCTTATAATACATCTCGGGCGTGCGATGCTCCTTGCCCTCCGGTGGCGGGTCCGTCACGAGCTCTCGGGCATCCATCTTGCCCAGTGCACCTTCAGCGGGCAAGGCCCGCCGGCACCCTCAATACAAGCGGAATGCTTGATGACTTCAACCCACGGGCATGCATCCATCGGCCGCCGCACCAGGCCAAGTAGCTCCTGTGCATGGCCTCCTTAGGCCACACCGAACTATGAGGCCCTTCATGGCCTGTTCGCCGCCTTGTGGAGCTCGACCAGCTGCTTCAGCTGGTCGCTAAGGGGCACGGATGTCCGCCTCAAGATACCGAGACCAGAAGACCTTCTCCGTTGAGCTCCCCTCCTCGGCCCGGTAGAATGCGGCAGCATCGGACACGCTGCGAGGAAGATCTGCGAATGCTCCTGGAGAGCTCCGAATTCGGGTAAGCAACAGGTAATTAACACTCACATGCTTGCTTTGCATGAAAAATGCCTTACCCGCTACTATTTTCTTCACCGCCTCAACCTCCTGGAGGGCCTTGTAGGCTTCGGCCTTAGCGGCTTTCGCACTCTCAAGAGTCGTTGCAAGCTCAGACTCTCGAGTCTTCGAGTCACGCTCCAAGGTCTCATGTTTTTTCACGAGATCCTAGAGCTCTTGCTGCACCTCCGCCACCCGCGCCTCCTGCTTCTCTCGCTCGGTGCGCTCATGTCAGATTACGTTCTCGCCACGCCACCACCTCCTTCGTGGTCGCCACCTCATTAGTGGCCCCTACAATACCCACGTTATCCTTGTCATTTTTCTTGCAACCAAATCCTTTTTTGTAAGGTACAATTTTCATAAGGTATTACTCACCTTCTTTTTTCTCGAGCTGCTTCTTGGCATGGCCGAGCTCATACTCGGACCGCTCGAGGTTTTACTTCAAAGTATTGACCTCCGCAGTCAGTGCGGCGGAGGTCAGCAGCATAGCCTGCAATCCCATATTGACTTATTTTTTATGACTCCTGCGTTTATCTTTCTAAAGATCCTCGGTCCGCTTTTCTTTCCAACACCGAACCGAGCATCAGGGCTACCGTCTATGTGGTACCATTTTACATATATTGAAATTCTTACCTCAAAGCCTCGTTAGAAGGCTGGTGCAGGCCAGTCAGCCCGCCATGGCGGATCTGAACTGTCGGATCACCGCACTCATAACAAAGGCGGTGCTCCTCCTCGATGGAGGCGCCGTTGAGCGCCTCCAGTAAGCTATCCGGTGCCTCCGGTTGGACGGAGGACACCGACGTCTTACCCTTCTTGCGAAGGGATCGCTTGCCGGACTCCGGAACCGCTGAAGGTTCCGGCATGGAGTCCGGACAAGGGTCGGGCTTAGAGCCCTAGGGGTCTTGCCCCCCACGCGCCGGGAGTCCGGGAGGTTGCCTTGTGGCACCTCCTGCGCCACCTCCTCGTGACCAAGCCCCCCTTGGGGCCCCACCGCGGCGTTGTTCGCAGCATGAGGCGAGGAGGCGGTCAGAAGCGAAGCACTTCCATTTCCGACGAGCCTGTGGACCCGCCGATGAATCGGCGAACTCGCCTTTGGGCGGGCTGCACGATTGTTCGACATTAGAGAACACTCTGCAATAATAAAAAGCCATGGGTATCCGGACACTTACGATCTCGCCAGGGGCTTGGCCCTTGTAGGCCAATCCTCCTCGTCGTCATCGACGTTGGTGGAGAAGTCCGGAGGAAGGGTTCTTCCCTTCTTGGACCCTCCGGCCTCCCTAGTTGGGGCGGCCTTCCTTTTCCTCTCCTCCCCCGCTGGGGGAGAAGCTTCTTCTTCCTCCTCGTCTTCAGGACAAGATTCTGCTTCAGAATCCAACAGCACCTAGCGTCGGGAGCTCCTTCGAGTTCCCGTGGCCTCCATCTTGGCCTTCTTCTCCGGCACCACATGGGGTGCCAGAGCCAGCAGCTCCATCAATCGGGCGTCCGCTGGGTCTTCTGGCAAAGGAGCCGGACAGTTAATCTGTCCGGACGTCTTCAGCCAGTCCTGTCAAAGAATAGGGAGTTTTTAGATCCCACGTAGAGTCAATCTATGAAAAAAGAGTCCCGTAAAGGGTAAAATAACTTACCTCGCCGGCTTGGTGCCGCGAGCTGTATCCGCGATCTTTGTTAGCGGATGCAGGGGCTTCGGCTCCCTTGAACAGCACCTTCCAGGCATCTTCGTACGTAGTATCAAGAGGCAGCTCTGTTGTTCGTGTTGTGCCGGATCGAACTCCGACAAATTGAAGGCCCGTTGTTGGCATGGGAGAATCCGGCGGATGAGCATCACCTGGATTACGTCGACAAGCCTGAGATTCTTGTCCACCAGGTTTGGACGATGTTTGGAGTCCGGATAGCTCGTCGAATCCCCCACTTCAGGCCCGTCTCTTTCCATGACGAGAGCCGTGTGGGGAATCCAGATCTGAATTCGGGGGCCGCCACCCATTCAGGGTCGCGTGGCTCGGTGATGTAGAACCACCCCGATTGCCACCCCTTTATTGTCTCCACAAAGGAGCCCTCGAGCCATAGGACTTTGGCCATCTTGCTGACCATGGCGTATCCGCACTCCACTTGACGGCTGCCCACAACCTTCGGCCTGACATTAAAGGTCTTCAGCCATAGGCCGAAGTGGGGCTGGATGCAGAGGAAGGCCTCGCACCGACGATAAACGCCGAGATGTTGAGGACGAAATTGGGCCAGGTCGTGGAAGTCCGGCCGTAGTAGAACATGAGCCCCCGGATAAATTGGTGAAGTGGAAAACCTAGTCCGCGGAGGAAGTGGGGGAGAAATACCACCCTCTCATGGGGCCTGGGGGTTGGAATGAGCTGCCCCGCGTCGGGCAGCCTGTGCGTGATATCGCCGGACAAGTATCCGGCCTCCCACAGCCTTGTGATGTGCCCTCCGTGACGGAGGAGGCCATCCATCTGCCTCCCGCTCCTGACATGGTTGGAGAAGGTTGAGGAGGAAAGTGCGGACTTGGGCGCCAGAGCTCGAGTGCACGGAAATGGATGAGCAAAGGAGGAAGAAGGCGTAGGTGAAAGGGTGGATCCTTATCCCCTTATATGGACGGACGAAGCTATGCGTCCCCCACCAGCCTGGTAAAACTCGCTTATCTCCCAAGCGCCGTAATCAATGGCGCGGATGGGTTACCCACGCCCGTATTGATGAGGATCCCGGAATAAGGGGGCACGATCTACGCTTTGATAAGACGTGCCAAGGAAACCGCCTCGCTAAAACACGCTGAGGTGGAACAATAAAAAACGGTTCATATAAAGGCCTGGCCGTGGTGTGATGTCACACCGCGGAATACGTCAGCAAGATCTGTGCAAAAATTATTCTCTCTACGGAGGTACGTGGAATTTATTTTTGCAGAGCCGGACACTATCTTGGTGTTCACAATCTTCTATAAATTATTCGGAGGAAGAACCCGCCTTGCAATGCCGAAGACAACCTGCGCGCCGAACTCGTCGTCATTGAAGCCTGGTTTAGGGGCTACTGAGGGAGTTCCGGACTAGGGGGTGTCCGGATAGCCGAACTATCATCATCGGCCGGACTCCAAGACTATGAAGATACAAGATTGAAGACTTCGTCCCGTGTCCGGATGGGACTTTCCTTGGCGTGGAAGGCAAGCTTGGCGATACGGATATGTAGATCTCCTACCATTGTAACCGACTCTGTGTAACCCTAACCCTATCCGGTGTCTATATAAACCGGAGGGTTTTAGTCGTAGGACGAACAACAATCATATCATAGGCTAGCTTCTAGGGTTTAGCCTCTTTGATCTCGTGGTAGATCCACTCTTGTAACACACATCATCAATATTAATCAAGCAGGACGTAGGGTTTTACCTCAATCAAGAGGGCCCGAACCTGGGTAAAACATCGTGTCCCTTGTCTCCTGTTACCATCCGCCTAGACGCACAGTTCGGGACCCCCTACCCGAGATCCGCCGGTTTTGACACCGACAGTGGGGCCCTTAAGTGTTCCAAGGATAAGAAGACCCACCTGTTGGTGGTGGTTGACAAGTTCACCAAATGGGTTGAAGCGGAGCCTGTCAGCAAGTGTGATGCGGCCACGGCGGTTCAATTTCTCAAAAAGATTATCTTCCGCTTTGGCATTCCACACAACATCATCACGGATAATGGCACAAACCTTTCTAAAGGTGAAATGGAGGACTTCTATCAGAGAGAGCACATCCAGCTTGACTTAGCATCCGTGGCACACCCCGAGTCCAATGGTCAAGCTGAGAGGGTCAATCAAGAAATCTTGAAGGGTATCAAGCCCCGGATAATGGTTCCATTAAAGTGGACGCCGGGTTGTTGGGTGGAAGAATTACCCTCTGTGTTATGTAGCATCAACACCACTCCCAATAGATCAACGGGTTACACACCTTTCTTCATGGTTTAAGGGGCAGAGGCGGTCCTCCTAAGTGATATTCGTCATGATTTGCCCCGGGTTGCCAATTATGTTGATGCGGACAATGAGCAAGCACGCTAGGAGGCGTTGGACCTGTTAGATGAAAAACGGGACATGGCTTTGGCTCGTTCGGCGGTTTATCAGCAAGACCTATGGCGTTATCACAACCGCTGGGTTAAAACAAGAACCTTTCAAGAAGGCGACTTGGTGCTCCGGCTAATCCAGGATCAGACCGATATGCACAAGTTATCCCCACCTTGGGAAGGACCCTTTGTGTTCAGCAAGAATATGCATAACGGATCATACTACCTCATTGACGTTCGAGACAACTCACGCAGTTCTGAGGAGGAGACCCGGCGGCCGTGGAACATAGCTCTCCTACGGCCTTACTATACTTGAGCCATAGGCTTCTCTTATGTACATATTTCAACAATATATATATTATGATCAATATATTAAACCGGCATCCTTGCTATAAGCAGGGCCTCTGCTGTTTTCTCTCAAATATCCTTTGAGTTACATGGGGGCTTCAGCTAGCAAAGCGAAGTACTACCTGTTAAACCGGCTATCATGCCACAATATAGCTTGGCAGCTTCACACCCAAGGGGCCAAAGAGAGTCTGAATGCTATGCACAGCTCAAACATAGGCACCCAATGAGCACAGCTCACGAAGTTACTTGGGGGCTCTTTGTGTAAAGTAGCAAAGAGTTTGAAAGGACCCTTGTAGCTGGGTATCGACCCACGGCTTGGAAGCCTGGTGTATTCACCTAAAACCTCGGGTTAACCTGCCTTCATCAAGTAAGCCACTCCTATCCGGTAATCCTGGCATGACCATGAATGTTTGACAATTACTCTCATTGAGACCCTGAACTTGTCAAAGTTAAAACGATGATTGGTTAGTTGGAGGCCCATCTTAAAAGGCTTTGTCAAATGGTTTAACTCAATGCCCGGCAGCCCACGAAAAGCCTCAAATTTGGGCACCGCAGCCCTCGAAAAGCCTCGACTACACGGTTTTATTTGCCTTTGTCGAATTTTTCTTTTGGATGAATTCTATATTGAACGGTATCTTTTGATCCGGTCTGTCTTTTTCATCATTATACTAACCGGTGTTTGTTAACCCGCTTGGCTTTCAACTATAAGTTGACAAACCATATTATCAAACGGTGTTTGAAAACCGGCCTGGCTTTGACTACATGTCGCCAGATCTTGATCATCTGGTGTTCATCATAACCCGCATGACTTATTACACACCATCATTATATGGTGAGAGTTACGAAAACTCAAGATCTGGGTCTTCACTCTTATTACAATCAAAGTTGGTAAACCAACTAAGTGATGTCATATCACAGGTATGAGTTATTTCATATTTATTATGGTTTGGTTATCAATCAGGCTTTATCTTGGGCATTATGACCCGTCCGGCGGTAAACCGCCAGGACAACTTTTTATATGTAGACATCAGGATCGCATGAAATCATCAAAGTGTAATCAAGCACAGCAAATATCATGGCGGATCAACAAAGTCATGCATCAATACCACAGAGGGAAGTGTTTTAACTAGCCTATTACAAGGCGCTTTGCAGCCCAAAATAATTGTTTTTTACAGACCAAAGTCTGTGACAATAAACAGCTTGCCGGATCAAGATTCATTGCCGGCTTGACGGGATGTTGATCGATCTTCAGGCGTCGGTTCAACCTCCTCCTCTCCACCCAGTGGCTGGAATTCAACGGTGGTCCAGTCAATCCGGGTTAAAGCTTGAAAGACAGCCTCTTCACTTATCAGATTTGACGGTTCAACGTCAAGAGCGTAAGTGTGCTTACGAATTGGCGGTATAAGATTCTGCACTTCCTTCACAGCAGTGTCAATTCGATGGTTGTTGGCATCATAGAAGGACCGATGTGGAGTCAAATTCACCTCGTCAACCAACTGACTTGCTACCGGACGCATCTCCTTGGTCAGGGCCTTGAGGGCTTCATTATCAAATGTTGATACGTTTTCTTGTTCATCCGGATAGCCCTTGGCAATGTCAACTGGGTCCAGGTTTGCTATCCATGATTTGGCACGAGTCAGCGCTAGCAAAGCACCTGCTCTGGCAGCCGAGCGCTTCACCTCCTCTATCTGAGCAGGAGTCATTGAGAGCCTGGCCAAGGTATCCTTGATCAAGGTAGGTGCCGGTTTGTTGTATGAAGCTGCAGAGATGACTCACAGCACCAAAGATACAGATTGCTCAATCAACGATAGGCCTCCTTCAACTTCATCCTCATATCCGCTCCAAGATGAGCAATGCGATTTCCTGCGACGGTTTAAGAACTTAATGTTAAACCGGCGGAGTTGAAAGTACTTCAGAGCAGGTTATTATAAAGTACTTACCAAAAACTGCAACGGTCATAGCATTCACTTGATGTTTCAGACCCGTCAGCTCTTCCTCCACTGGTTTAAGAGCTGCTTCGGCGTCTTCAACCCGCTTCAATAAGGCAGCCCTTTCAGTTTTCCCAGTTGGTACGTTCAGTTTTGAAACCCTCTTTCAGTTGTTCCATGGTTATTAAAGCGCCCTTGAGTTCCTCTTTGGCCTTTGAGGTCTCTTCTTGCTGAGCCTTGATGTTCTCTTGAAGATCGGCGATTTGAGACACTTTGGTATTTATATCAGTCTGCAACACTCAGAAGAGGAAACTGTTAAAAGTTCTTTCAAAAGTCCCAAGCACATAACAAGTTATACACTTAGCACTTGGGGCTAATGCGGATTGCTTCTTAAAGTAAGAGATCTTAAAGTCCCAAGGCTCAAAACAAGAGTATTAAGCTTGGCACTTGGGGCTAATCGTTATTGAGCTGTTAAGGACACAGTGAAGATATTTAAAAAGACAGAAAGTCCCGGTTCATCTTGCTAAGATAAACCGTCCATTGGGGACTACTCAGTTGAAGAATTCTTAATATTGGAAGACCCGGTTTGTCTTCAAGAGATAAACCGGCCCTTGGGGGCTACAATGGAGTTGATATACATTGCAAGACAAAGATTACAGTGTTTTAAGATTACCTCATAGCATTCTTTCATCAAGTTCACCAATCCGGCCTCATAATCCCAGCTTGTGTATAGACGGTTTAAGTATACGGAATGGAGTTCGTCGGCACCAAGATTCATGAAGCTAGATAAATCGGCCTTCCCTTTCCCCTTGCTCATAGTAGCAAATTCCTCCTTGGCACTATGCTTTGCCAAGATAACTGGGTTGCCAGGGGCAGTGAAACCATGGCCAGTCATAACGACATCATCATCGCCACCTTTGGAGGGGGTTGGCGGATTGACAGTATCCCTGGTCGGGCTTGACACGTTGTCACCCTTGGCGGGGCTTGGAGGATCAGCATGTGGACTGGACGGATTAACTTCTGGCGCTTCAACATATGTATCCTGATTTTGAGGTACAGGATCATCGATGGCAATATCCGTTTCTTTGTCAGCGTCCTCTGAAATTCTATCCGGTTCAACTTCTTCAGTAGGGACAGTGGTCTTTGCTTTCTTGCTCAGACGAGCTTTGGCGCTGTGATATTAAAAACAAGAGGTCAGTTGGTAAAACGGTGCAAGAAGACGAAGCTTAAAACAGCATCCTTACCCGGGAACGGTCTTGAGGGGAGGCATCTGAGTGGTGGATGAACAGCCAGATGAAGAATTGGAAGATACCTGGTAATTTGAGTCAGACGGATTAAGAGGGTCACGGAAGCAACCCTTCAAGGGATAAAGACTTTTGGGAGAGCAAGCAACCTCTGGACGACGCTTCCGGTTTGGTATATCTGGTAAACCGGAAGAAGTAACCTGTTGACCACTGTGTCAGGTTGTGCGACGACCTTCATGTTGCTGTGTCTTCAAAGAAAATTGTGGATCCAAATGAGCAAGAGGGTGAGAGTGTTTTACTTTCTGAACGGCTCGGCGAAATCTTTGAACCGGCACAAGTTCAGAATCGGAAGAAAGGATGATTACCTCAACATGGTCCGCACGACAGGCTTCTGCATCATCCTGGTAATAATCATTGTCAACAATATGTATGAAAAATGAGCCAAGGGAATCAAGTTCTACCTCGTTTTCCGATTCATTGACATCCTCATGCGGATCAGAGGACTCGCCAATTTTCTTCTTCCCCGCTTTCTTTACGACTTTGCTTTTCGGGCGTTGAGTCCTCACCGGTTTGTCTGAAGGTTTTTTCTTCCAGAAAGGGTTGTCAGATTAAAGTTAAAGCGGAAATGGATCGATAAAGGATGGAAAAGGATAAAAATCTTACTGATGGCGGTTTGTTGGAAGTACAGAAAGGAGCCAATCCGGTCTTGCTGCACTGAGCGATCGGTTCATCCAACATTTTCTTCACAGCTTCAGTAACTTCCTCGTCAATTTTTTCTATCTCATTGGACCGCAGAGGGTCTTTCACATCTCCAGTATATTCATACATCAAACCAGAGCGATGGCTTAAGGGGAGGATACCCCATGAAACCCAGCATCAAACAAGGTCGATGCCAGTCAAACCGTTTGCTAGGAGGGCCCAGAGCTTAATGATTTGTGGTGCATAAGCTTGACGCTCTTTAGCGGTGAGCCGTGGACGTAGTGGATGATTATTGCTAAGCCGCTGAGCAAGGTAACCCGACAGAGGGTTTTCATCAGCAGGTGCAGTGTTCGGACAATAAAACCAGGTGTTATTCCAGTCCTTTGGATGACTGTGGTGTTTTGCATGAGGGAAGTCAACTTTTTTCCTTTTCTGAAATGATACGCCGCCAAGTTCAGTGTTGGGACCAGCAGAGAATTCGGTCCGGCGGTTTAAGTGGAAAAAGACTCTTAAAAGCTCCACAGTTGGCTCCTCTTGAAGATAAACTTTGCAAAATACTTGAAAATTGCATATGTTGGACACAGAGTTTGGTCCAATATCTTGAGGATGGAGTTGAAAGCTAGCAAGCACGTCCCGAAAAAACTTTGAACCGGGCGGTCTAAAACCCCGGTCCAGATGCTGCATAAACACAATCACTTCGCCGGCTTGAGGTGTTGGAGGACATTCAGGGCCAGGAAATCGCCAAGGGAGAACATCTTTCTTGGCCAAAGCGCCGGTCAAGACATATCCGTTAAGCTGCGTTTCAGTGATCCGGGAGGGAACCCGGTTGCATGCGGCGAATTGCTTTGTCATATTGGAAAGCAGACTGAAAATAAATCACAAAGGCCGGTTTACGATGCAAAGTTGATGTATACCAACCAGAGTTAAACCGGGAAATTATGCATGTTAAACCGACTATGGCTATTCAAGTTGGATGACGGTTTAAGTGAGGGCTAATGGTACCAGGCGAATTATGATTTTCAACAAGTTAAACCGCCTACGAGGGAAGTGGCAGAGCTGAAAATTTGCTAAGTGTTACAGAAACAAGTTTCACGCAATGATGAAATTATTTTGGATCTACCATGCTTCAATAAAGGAAAGTTTCTATGACCTATAAATGGCGTTAAGAAGAGCAGAGAAGTTCGTGCGTTCTATTAAGGATTCTTTACAAAGAAGGAAGATATACTAGTGCTGAAAATGGATGCGGAGCAACTACCGCACGAGATCTACGCTATTGTTGGATCGAAGAAACCACGCAGATTTAAATGCTAAGAACCGAGACGAACGAGGAACTGTACAGATGAACTCGCTAACCCTAGCGTACATCTAAAGAAGCGTAAAAGGAAAACTTACCAATACAGATCATCATGAGGGATGCCATGAGCTCTGTTTGAGTCGATGATGAGCGCAGGACGAAGACGGCGAAAGGCGGTGCGCGGCGGCGGAGCTTGAGTGGTAGGGGTTCGCGAGAGGAAGAAGAAGAGGCAAGGAGAGAATGGAAAGACCATGGCTCTATTTATAAGGAGAAAGGGATAAGACGCAGGGGCAAGAATCGAGGAGCCTGGAGCAGCAAAAGAGGGCGCGCCTGTCGCCTCGAACTTCGGGATACCATTAATGAAGGGAATCTTTTTTAATCTTTTTATATGGAGATGACATCATGGTGAACCGTTGCTATGTCCAGAGGACGACGTCATGGTGGTTTAACAAACCTTACAGGAGAAGACATCATGGCGGTTTACGAAAAGGGTAAGAAGAGGTTCACAGGTTTTTTCTATGTACTAAAGATTGACATGAACAGGTTCAAATCAATCTGGGGCCTAATGTTGGGGATATAACTACTGAGTATAAACCGCCCAGGAGGGGCCGGTACACCCTCAACTATAATGAAGCCCATGAAGACCGAGAAGATGGCGCTTTACTATTGAAGCTTAGAGGCCTAGAGCCCAAAGACGGATTAGGGCCCATAGTGGTAAACCGCCATAATCATGTAACTTGTATTATAAGTCAGGAAAGGAGAGACTGAGCTGGACACTTGTATGAGCCGTCCTCGGGACTCTGTAAACCGGCCGGGCGTCAACCCATGTATATAAGGGGACGACCCAGCGGCGGTTCAGGGACAAGAAACAATAACTCGAGAGCTAGGCATAGCGTGTTTAGCTCCCTGGTTATCGAGACCCCAATAATCCCATCATAACTAGACGTAGGCCTTTACGTTCATCGAAGGGGCCGAACTAGTATAAAAACCCTCATGTCCTTTGTCCGGTTTAACCCCTTTAAGCTAACCCGTTGCAATGGCTCCACGACTAAGTCCTTTCACGAGGACATCTGACGTGATATTTCCACGACACCCATGTCAAGAGGTATGAGATCTCTGACAAGTACTTTGCCTACAAACATGGAGGAGAATAGCTCAATCAGTGAGCATGTGCTCAGAATGTCTGAGTAATACAATTGCTTGAATCAAGTGGCATTTAATTTTCCAAATAAGATAGTGATTAACAGAGTTCTCTAGTCACTATCACCAAGTTACCGGAACTTCGTGATGAACTATAATATGCAAGGGATGATGAAAACAATTCCCGAGCTCTTCGTGATACTAAAATCGACGAAGGTAGAAATCAAGAACGATCATCAAGTGTTGATGATTAAACAAGACCACTAGTTTCAAGAAAATGGCAAAAGGAAAGAAAGGGAACTTCAAGAAGAATGTCAAACCAGTTGTCACTCTCGTGAAGAAGCCCAAAGCTGGACCTAAGCTTGAAACTGAGTGCTTCTACTGCAAAGGAAATGGTCACTAGAAGCAGAACTCCCCCAAATATTTGGTAGATAAGAAGGATGGCAAAGTGAACAAAGGTATATTTGATATACATGTTATTGATGTATACCTTACTGGTGCTCGTAGTAACCCCTGGGTATTTGATACTTGTTCGGTTGCTAAGATTAATAACTCGAAATAGGAGTTACAGAATAAACAGAGACTAGTTGTGGGTGAAGTGACGATGTGTGTTGGAAATGGTTCCAAGATTGATATGATCATCATCGCTCACTCCCTATACTTTCGGGTTTAGTGTTGAACCTAAATAAATGCTATTTGGTGTTTGCGTTGAGCTTGAATATGATTAGATCATGTTTATTGCAATACAGTTATTCATTTAAGACAGAGAATAATTGTTCTTCTGTTTACATGAATAAAACCTTCTATGGTCATACACCCAATGTTGATGGTTTATTCAATCTCTGTCATGGTAATACACATATTCATAATATTGATATCAAAAGATGCAAAGTTGATAATGATAGTGCAACTTATTTGTGGCACTGCCGTTTAGATCATATTGGTGTAAAGCGCATGAAGAAACTCCATGCTGATGGGCTTTTGGAATCACTTGATTATGAATCACTTGATGCTTGCGAACCGTGCCTTGTGGGCAAGATGACTAAAACTCTGTTCTCCGGAACAATGGAACGAGCTAATGACTTATTGGAAATAATACATACCGATATATGCGGTCTGATGAGTGTTGAGGCTCTTGGGGGTATCGTTATTTTCTAACCTTCACAGATGATTTAAGCAGATATAAGTATATCTACTTAATGAAACACAAGTCCGAAACATTTGAAAAGTTCAAAGAATTTTAGAGTGAAGTGGAGAATCATCATAACAAGAAAATAAATTTCTATGATCTGATCGTGGAGGAGAATATTTGAGTTACGAGTTTAGCCTTCATTTAAAACAATGTGGAATAGTTTCACAGCTCACGCCACCTGGAACACCACAGCGTAATGGTGTGTCCGAATATCGCAAGCGCACTTTATTGGATATGATGGGATCTATGATGTCTCTTACTGATTTACCACTATCGTTTTGGGGTTATGCACTAGAGACAACTGCATTCACTTTAAACAGGGCACCGTTAAAATCCGTTGAGACGACACCGTATGAACTATGGTTTGGTAGCAAACCTAAGTTGTCGCTTTCTTAAAGTTTGGGGCTGCGATGCTTATGTGAAAAAGTTTCAACCGGATAAGCTCGAACCCAAATCGGAGAAACGTGTCTTCATAGGATACCCAAAATAAACTGTTGGGTACACCTTCTATCACAGATCCGAAGGCAAGATATTCGTTGTTAAGAATGGATCCTTTCTAGAGAAGGAGTTTCTCTTGAAAGAAGTGAGTGGGAGGAAAGTAGAACTTGATGAGGTATTGTACCTTCTCCCGAATTGGAAAGTAGTTCATCACTGAAAATAGTCCCAGTGATTCCTACACCAATTAGTGAGGAAGCTAATGATGATGATCATGAAACTTCAGATCAAGTTATTACCAAACCTTGTAGGTCAACCAGAGTACGATCCGCACCAGAGTGGTACGGTAATCCTATTCTAGAAGTCATGTTACTAGACCATGACGAACCTACGAACTATGAGGAAGCGATGATGAGCCCAGATTCTGCGAAATGGCTTGAGGACATGAAATCTGAGATGGGTTCCATGTATGAGAACAAAGTATGGACTTTGGTGGACTTGCCCGATGATCGGCAAGCCACAGAAAATAAATGGATCTTCAAGAAGAAGACTGACGTTGACGGTAATGTTACTGTCTACAAAAGCTCGACCTATTGTGAAAGGTTTTAGATAAGTTCAAGGGATTGACTACGAGGAAACTTTCTCAACCGTAGCGATGCTTAAGTCCGTCCGAATCATGTTAGCAATTGCCACATTTTATGAAATCTAGCAAATGGATGTCAAAACTGCATTCCTTAAATGGATATCTCTAAGAAGAGTTGTATATGATGCAACCAAAAGGTTTTGTCGATCCGAAAGGTGCTAACAAAGTGTGCAAGCTCCAGTGATCCATCAATGGACTGGTGTAAGCATCTCGGAGTTGGAATATACGCTTTGATGAGTTGATCAAAGCATATGGTTTTATACAGACTTACAAAGTGAAGCCTGTATTTACAAGAAAGTGAGTGGGAGCACTATAACCTTTCCGTAAGTATATGTGAATGACATATTGTTGATTGGAAATGATGTAGAACTTTACGGAATGCATAAAGGAGAGTTTGAAATGAGTTTTTCAAATAAATACCTCATAAAGTTGCTTATATATTGGGCATCAAGATCTATAGAGATAGATCAAGACGCTCAATAAGATTTTTCAATGAGTACATATCTTGACAAGATTTTGAAAGAGTTCAAAATAGATCAGTCAAAGAAGGAGTTCTTCCCTGTATTACAAGGTGTAAAATTGAGTAAGACTCTAAACCCGACCACGGCAGAAGATAGAAAGAGAATGAAAGTCATTTCCTATGCCTCATTCATAGGTTTATAAAGTATGTCATGCTATGTACCACACCAGTTATGTGCCTTGCTATGAGTTTAGCAAGGAGGTAAGATAGTGATCCAGGAGTGGATCACTAGATAGCGGTCAAAGTTATCCTTAGTTACCTAAGAGGACTAAGGAAGTATTTCTTGTTTATGGAGGTGATAAAAGAGTTCGTCGTAAAGAGTTACGTCGATGCAAGCTTTTACACCAATCCAAATGACTCTAAATCTCAATTTGGATACATATTGAAAGTGGGAGCAATTAGCTAGAGTAGCTCATGAAGAGCATTGTAGACATAGAAATTTGCAAAATACATATAGAACTGAATGTGACAGACCCGTTGACTAAACTTCTCTCACGAGCAAAACACGATCACACCTTAGTACTCTTTGGGTGATAATCATATAGCGATGTGAACTAGATTGTTTACTCTAGTAAACCCTTTGGGTGTTGGTCACATGGTGATGTGAACTATGGGTGTTAATCACATACAGATGTGAACTATTGGTGTTAAATCACATGGCGATGTGAACTAGATTATTGACTCTAGTGCAAGTGGGAGACTGAAGAAAATAAGCCCTAGAGGCAATAATAAAGTTGTTATTTATATTTTCTTATATCATTATAAATGTTTATTATTCATGCTAGAATTGTATTAACCGGAAACTTAGTACATGTGTGAATACATAGACAAAACATAGTGTCTCTACTTAACTAGCTCGTTAGTCAAAGATGATTATGTTTCCTGACCATAGACATGTGTTGTCATTTGATGAATGGGATCACATCATTAGAGAATGATGTGATGGACAAGACCCATCCATTAGCTTAGCATTATGATTGTTACAGTTTTATTGCTATTGCTTTCTTCATGACTTATACATGTTCCTCTGACTATGAGATTATGCAACTCCCGAATACCGGAGGAAAACCTTGTGTGCTATCAAACGTCACAATGTAACTGGGTGATTATAAAGATGCTCTACAGGTGTCTCGAAGGTGTTTGTTGGGTTGGCATAGATCAAGATTAGGATTTTTCACTTTGTGTATCGGAGAGGTATCTCTGGGCCCTCTCGGTAATGCTCATCACTATAAGCCTTGCAAGCAATGTGACTAATGATTTAGTTGCGGGATGAAACATTACAGAACGAGTAAAGAGACTTACCGGTAACGAGATTGAACTAGGTATGAAGATACCGACGATCGAATCTCGGGCAAGTAACATACCGATGACAAAGGGAACAACGTATGTTGTTATGCGGTTTGACCGATAAAGATCTTCGTAGAATATGTAGGAGCCAATATGAGCATCTAGGTTCTGCTATTGGTTATTGATCAGAGATGTGTCTCGATCATGTCTACATAGTTCTCGAACCCGTAGGGTCCACACGCTTAACGTTCGATGACAATTTGTATTATGAGTTATGCTTTTGATGACCGAAGTTTGTTCAGAGTCCCAAATGAGATCACAGACGTGACGAGGAATCTCGAAATGGTCGAGACATAAAGATTGATATATTGGAAGGCTATATTCGGACATCGGAATGGTCCCGGAGAAGTTCAGGTATTTTCCGGAGTACCGGGAGGTTACCGGAACCCCCCGGGGAGTTGATGGGCCTTAGTGGGCCTTAGTGGGAAAAAGAGGTAGCGGCGAGGAGGTGGCGTGCGCCCCCAAGCCCAGTCCAAATTGGACAAGGGGTTGGGGGCACGGCCCCCCTCTCCGGACTCCGAACCCTCCGTGCCCTTGCCAATCGAATCCGGTTGGGCGCCCGTTATGGAGTTCACGGCCGCGGACATCTTTCAGCACTCGCCCTTTGGCGACATCCTGAATTCACTAAAGTCTCTCTCTTTATCCGGAGAGCCCTGGCCGGACTACGGTCAGGACGGTTGGGATGCGGACGACGAAGAAATTCAAAGCCCACCCTCCACCCACTTTGTAGCCGCTGTCGACGATTTAACCGACATGCTAGACTATGACTCCGAAGACATCGACGGTATGGACGACGATGCCGGAGACGAACAAGAACCAGCGCCTATCGGGCACTGGAAAGCCACCTCGTCATATGACATATACATGGTGGACATCCCAAAGGATGGGAATGGCGAAGGAACAGAGGAGGATGACCCCTCCAAGAAATAGCCCAAGCGCCGGCGTCAGCGGCGCCGCTCTAAATCCCGCCACAGCAAGAATGAAGATTCCAGCACCGGAGATAACAATACACCGGACAGTGCCGAAGACAATCCATTCAAGCAAGATCCAGCGCAGGAGGATGGAGACGCCAGCCCTCACGAGAGAGCGGCAAAAGAAGAGGTAGAGGATTATATGCCTCCCTCCGGAGACGAAGCAAGCCTCGACGACGATGAATTCATCGTGCCTGAGGATCCCGTTGAACAAGAGCGTTTTAGACGCAGGCTTATGACCACGGCGAACAGCCTCAAGAAAAAGCAGCAACAGCTTAGAGCTGATCAGGATCTGCTAGCCGACAGATGGACTGAAGTCCTCGCGTCAAGAGCATGAGCTCGAACGCCTCCAAAGCTACCCTAAACGCAAGCTGCTCCCCGATTAGAGGAGGAGGCTTACGAACCCGCATCACCAGGAGACAATACGGTGACCGACCACCCGTGGTCGCGACAGAGAGGCCTCTAGGCCCTTCACTAGGACCGCACCGGCGTCGCTCAAAAGCACACGGCCACGAGGGGAACTCCGGACCTGCGAGATATATTGGAGGACA
This sequence comes from Aegilops longissima, assembly GCA_021605205.1. Taxonomy (NCBI): domain Eukaryota; kingdom Viridiplantae; phylum Streptophyta; class Magnoliopsida; order Poales; family Poaceae; genus Aegilops; species Aegilops longissima. The sequence goes on along the minus strand of CM038678.1, from coordinate 696,966,467 downwards.
AGGCAAGACAATCAAGATCGATCTATGGATCGTGTGGTCGCCCCAGTGACGTGATGACAACCCTCGCGCGGACACGAGAAGTCGGCCGGGCGAACAAAACAGATAAAGCTCTTTTGAGCTCCGTCGTGATATCGCCCGATCTGAGGCGCCAAGACACCCACTATGCTTCATAGACGAAGTAATGGATCATCAAATCCCAAGGGTTTAAACCCGTCAATATTGAATCCTATGATGGCACAACAGACCCAGCGGTTTGGATCAAGACTATCTCCTTCACATCCACATGGCCCGCGGTGACGATCTTCACGCCATCAAATACCTTCCCCTCAAGTTTAAAGGACCAGCCTGCATTGGCTCAACAGCTTGCCGCCAGAGTCAATTGGGAGCTGGGAGGACCTCGGAAGCCGCATTCCTCGATAACTTCTGGGGCACTTATGTGCGACCACCGACGCCGATGACCTAAGCCACATAATTCAATAGCAGACGAATCGGCCGGACAATTCGACACGGTTCTTAACCAAGAAAACCAAATCGTCGACAGTCCGGATGCGGAGGCCCTCGCGGCCTTCAAGCATAACATCCGCGACGAGTGGCTTGCCCGGCACCTAGGACAGGAAAAGCCGAAATGCATGGCAGCCCTCACATCACTCATGACCCTTCTTGCGCGGGTGAGGACAGCTAGCTAGCACGCAGCAACAACCTCGGCAAAAATTCTGGCAGTCCGGACTTCAAGGACCGAAATGGCATGCTGCGTCGTAATAAAACAAACGCCGCACTAACGGGCGACAATATTGAGGACACCACAATCAATGCCGGATTCGAGGCTCTAAACCCGTCAGCGAAAAAGCCATTCAAAAGAACTACTCCGAGTCCGTCCAATTTGGACCGAATACTCGACCGCTTGTGCGGATACACGGCACCCCAAAAGCCAGCTTAACCACACCAACAGGGACTGTTGGGTATTCAACAAGCAGCAAGTTAATTGTCGAAAACAATGAAAAGGGCTGCATTAGCGATGACGAGGACGAGACCCAACCGCCGAACAATAGAGGATGAAGGTTTCCCCCACAGTGCGGACGGTGAACATGATATACGCAACGCACATACCCAAAAGGGAGCGGAAGCATGCACTCAGGTGTGTCTATGCGATGGAGCCAGTTGCCCCGAAGTTCAATCCATGGTCCTCCTACCCGATCACTTTTGACCGAAGGCACCACCCCACCAGCATCCGCCCCGACGGATTCGCCACACTGGTCTTAGACCCAATTGTTGATGGATTTCACCTAACCAGAGTCCTGATGGACGGCGGCAGCAGCTTGAACCTACTTTACCAGGATACAGTGCGCAAAATGGGCATAGATCCCTCAAGGATTAAACCTACCAAAACGACCTTTAAAGGCGTCATACCGGTGTAGAAGCCAATTGTACAGGCTCAATTACACCGAAGTGGTCTTGGATCCCGGATAACTTCCGGCGAGGAGTTAATCTTGACATAGTCCCGTCCGCAGCGGCTATCATGCCTTGCTCGGACGCAGCGCTTGCAAAGTTCAACGCGTGCCGCACCACGCATACCTCAAGCTCAAGATGCCAGGCCCTCGAGGAGTCATCACGGTCAACGGAAACACCGAACGTTCTCTCCGCACGGAGGAACATACGACTCTCGCGGCGAAGTGCAATACAGCCTCTTAAGGCAATTCTCGAGTCCGGCCGTTAAGCGCCGGACACAGCTAAGCGCGCCGAGTAACTTACAACAAGACCACCAGCACGCCCGAGCACGCGTAGCGATGCGGCCCTAACCCCAGCTCTGTGAAGCGTCAAAGCAGGTCCTTCGCGTACACCATTACACTCAAGATACCATGGGCATGGGGAGAGGGCACGACCACGATAAACCTGCATGCGGCTCAACCACACCAGGGGCTCTCAAGTGTGTCGTCCCTTTTTCTTTCCTTTTTACCTTTTACTTTTTATCCATAGGACTCCGTTTGTCAGAGGCCCTGTCCGGCAGCAGACCTGCCGAACTCATGATGCAACAGCCTGGGAAGGATAAAGGCTACAACGAATATACAGGTGGTCTCCATTACGACCATTTTTATACACCAATCTGCAGCCTACCCCTGGAGGGGGACATGTTTAACATTCCCATACCTTGCTTATCGCACTATTTGTATCGTTCTGCATTCGTAGCAGCACTTATCGAATAAAACAATGCAGCACCTTTTTGCTTATAATTGCATTTCTTTTTTCATACATATTTTCATTCATGGCATGTTGTATCCGTACACTTTGGTACGGCTAATATACACTAGGGGCTTATGTTTCCCGCATTATGGTGTGATGAGTCCGAACACTTTCACAAGTGCGGCACCCCGAACTTATAGCACTATATGCATCGGCTCTGAATCATGTCTTGGGTCAATAGTTGGGTTTGCCCGGCTCCCATGTTTTGGTACCTTACGTTCCATTATATCGGCCAAGGTAGCACTGGGAGAACTACTGCGATTCTGCCCCAGTTGAGCTGGGTTAACGCCTCAGTGGAGAAAGCTAAAACTGACCGTCATGATGAGGCGAGAGCCGGTCGCTATTCGAGAGGTTTTTTGCGAGTCCTTAAAGACTTATGCCGCTTAGAGCGAGGAGCCGGATACTGTCCGGACAAGGCGTGGATAGCGCCCCAAATTGACCTTCGAAGACTAGGGGCTTCACGAAATTTAAAATTATAGAATTCTATGGCTAAGTGAGAGTGTTCAAGCTTTATAAGTCCGGTTGCCTTGTTCGCTGTGTTGAGCGCCTCCTAGATGGACCCAAAATGGGAACAAGAGCGCCAAGTTTATCCCAACACCCTAGCACTCATGGCATGGGGGCTGAAGCCGACGACTTGCCATCTCTCGATTTGATAAACAGCCGCACATAAGGTAATATTTTAAATCAACAAGCGTTGCTTAGCGATATGAACTAAGTTTTCAGCACAGGATAACAAAATGCGAGTCTACTCAAATATTACATCTTTGGAGCACTCACCCACAATAGTCTGGCGCCCTTCAAAGACACTCTTATAATACATCTCGGCGTGCGATGCTCCTTGCCCTCCGGTGGCGGGTCCGTCCACGAGCCTCTGGGCATCCATCTTGCCCCAGTGCACCTTCAGCGGGCAAGGCCCGCTGGCACCCTCAATACAAGCTGAATGCTTGATGACTTCAACCCACGGGCACGCATCCATCGGCCGCCGCACCAGGCCGAAGTAGCTCCTGTGCATGGCCTCCTTAGGCCACAGCCGAACTATGAGGCCCTTCATGGCCTGTTCGGCCGCCTTTAGGAGCTCGACCAGCTGCTTCACTGGTCGCTAAGGGCACGGATGTCCGCCTCAAGATCTCGAGACCAGAAGATCTTCTCCGCTGAGCTCCCTCCTCGGCCCGGTAGAATGCGGCAGCATCGGACACGCTGCGAGGAAGATCTGCGAATGCTCCTGGAGAGCTCCGAATTCGGGTAAGCAACTGGTAATTAACACTCACATGCTTGCTTTGCATGAAAAATGCCTTACCCGCTACTATTTTCTTCACCGCCTCAACCTCCTGGAGGGCCTTGTAGGCTTGGCCTTAGCGGCTTCAGACTCTCAAGAGTCGTTGCAAGCTCAGACTCGAGTCTCGAGTCACGCCCAAGGTCTCATGTTTTTCACGAGATCCTAGAGCTCTTGCTGCACCTCCGCCACCCGCCTCCTGCTTCTCTCGCTTCAGTGCGCTCCATGTCAAGATTACGCTCGCCACGGCCACCACCTCCTTCGTGGTCGCCACCTCGTTAGTGGCCCCTACAATACCCACGTTATCCTTGTCATTTTCTTGCAACCAAATCATTTTTCAGAAGGTACAATTTTCATAAGGTATTACTCACCTTCTTTTTCTCGAGCTGCTTCTTGGCATGGCCGAGCTCGTTCTCGGACCGCTCGAGGTTTTCCTTCAAAGTATTGACCTCCATGATCGGTCGGGCGGAGGTCAGCAAAGATAGCCTGCAATCCCATATTGACATATTTTTATGACTCCTGCGTTTATCTTTCTAAAGATCCTCATCCGCTTTTCTTTCCGAACACGAACCGAGCATCGGGGCTACCGTCTATGCGGTACCATTTTACATATATTGAAATTCTTACCTCAAAGCCTGTTAGAAGGCTGGTACGAGCCGTCAGCCCGCTCTTGGCGGATCTGAATCTGTCCGGATCACCGCACTCATAGCAAGGCGGTGCTCCTCCTCGATGGAGGCGCCGTTGAGCGCCCCAAGAGTTATCCGGTGCCTCCGGTTGGACGGAGGACACCGGCGTCTTACCCTTCTTGCGAAGGGATCGCTTGCCGGACTCCGGAACCGCTGAAGGTTCCGGCATGGAGTCCGGACAAGGGTCGGGCTTAGAGCCCTAGGGGTCTTGCCCCCCACGCGCCGGGAGTACGGGAGGTTGCCTTGTGGCACCTCCTGCGCCACCTCCTCGTGACCAAGCCCCCCTTGGGGCCCCACCGCGGCGTTGTTCGCAGCGTGAGGCGAGGAGGCGGTCGGAAGCGAAGTACTCTCCATTTCCGACGAGCCCAGGGACCCGCTCGATGAATCGGCGAACTCGCCTTTGGGCGGGCTGCACGATTGTTCGACATTAGAGAACACTCTGCAATAATAAAAAGCCATGGGTATCCGGACACTTACGATCTCGCCAGGGGCTTGGCCCTTGTAGGCCAATCCTCCTCGTCGTCATCGACGTTGGTGGAGAAGTCCAGAGGAAGGGTTCTTCCTTCTTGACCCTCCGCCTCCCTAGTTGGGGGCCTTCCTTTTCCTCTCCTCCCCGCCGGGGAGAAGCTTCTTCTTCCTCCTCGTCTTGAGGACAAGATTCTGCTTGTAATCCAACAGCACTGGCGTCGGGAGCTCCTTGAGTTCCGTGGCCTCCATCTTGGCCTTCTTCTCCGGCACCACATGGGTGCAGAGCCAGCAACCCGTCAATCGGGCGTCCGCTGGGTCTTCGGCAAAGGAGCCGGACAGTTAATCTGTCCGACGTCTTCAGCCAGTCTGTCAAAGAATAGGGAGTTTTTAGATCCCACGTAGAGTCAATCTATGAAAAAAGAGTCCCGTAAAGGGTAAAATAACTTACCTCGCCGGCTTGGCGCCGCGAGCTGTATCCGCGATCTTTGTTAGCGGATGCAGGGGCTTCGGCTCCCTTGAACAGCACCTTCCAGGCATCTTCGTACGTAGTATCAAAGAGGCAGCTCAAGGTTCGGTGTTGTGCCGGATCAAACTCCCACAAATTGAAGGCCCGTTGTTGGCATGGGAGAATCCGGCGGATGAGCATCACCTGGATTACGTCGACAAGCCTGAGATTCTTGTCCACCAGGTTTCGGACGCATGTTTGGAGTCCGGATAGCTCGTCCGAATCCCCCCACTTCAGGCCCGTCTCTTTCCATGACGAGAGCCGTGTGGGGAATCCAGATCTGAATTCGGGGGCCGCCACCCATTCAGGGTCGCGTGGCTCGGTGATGTAGAACCACCCCGATTGCCACCCCTTTATTGTCTCCACAAAGGAGCCCTCGAGCCATAGGACTTTGGCCATCTTGCTGACCATGGCGTCTCCGCACTCCACTTGACGGCCGCCCACAACCTTCGGCCTGACATTAAAGGTCTTCAGCCATAGGCTGAAGTGGGGCTGGATGCAGAGGAAGGCCTCGCACACGACGATAAATGCCGAGATGTTGAGGACGAAATTCGGGGCCAGGTCGTGGAAGTCCGGGCCGTAGTAGAACATGAGCCCCCGGACAAATTGGTGAAGTGGAAAACCTAGTCCGCGGAGGAAGTGGGGGAGAAATACCACCCTCTCATGGGGCCTGGGGGTTGGAAAGAGCTGCCCCACGTCGGGCAGCCTGTGCGTGATATCGCCGGACAAGTATCCGGCCTCCCACAGTCTTGTGATGTGCCCCTCCGTGACGGAGGAGGCCATCCATCTGCCTCCCGCTCCTGACATGGTTGGAGAAGGTTGAGGAGGAAAGTGCGGACTTGGGCGCCAGAGCTCGAGTGCACGGAAATGGATGAGCAAAGGAGGAAGAAGGCGTAGGTGAAAGGGTGGATCCTTATCCCCTTATACGGACGGACGAAGATATGCGTCCCCCACCAGCCTGGTAAAACTCGCTTATCTCCCAAGCGCCGTAATCAATGGCGCGGATGGGTTACCCACGCCCGTATTGATGAGGATCCCGGAATAAGGGGGCACGATCTACGCTTTGATAAGACGTGCCAAGGAAACCGCCTCGCTAAAACACGCTGAGGTGGAACAATAAAAAACGGTTCATATAAAGGCCTGGCCGTGGTGTGATGTCACGCCGCGGAATACGTCAGCAAGATCCGTGCAAAAATTATTCTCTCTATGGAGGTACGTGGAATTTATTTTTGCAGAGCCGGACACTATCCTGGTGTTCACAATCTTCTATAAATTATTCGGAGGAAGAACCCGCCTTGCAATGCCGAAGACAACATGCGCGCCGAACTCGTCGTCATTGAAGCCTGGTTCAGGGGCTACTGAGGGAGTTCCAGACTAGGGGGTGTCCGGATAGCCGAACTATCATCATCGGCCGGACTCCAAGACTATGAAGATACAAGATTGAAGACTTCGTCCCGTGTCCGGATGGGACTTTCCTTGGCGTGGAAGGCAAGCTTGGTGATACGGATATGTAGATCTCCTAGCATTGTAACCGACTCTGTGTAACCCTAAGCCTATCCGGTGTCTATATAAACCGGAGGGTTTTAGTCGTAGGACGAACAACAATCATACCATAGGCTAGCTTCTAGGGTTTAGCCTCTTTGATCTCGTGGTAGATCCACTCTTGTAACACACATCATCAATATTAATCAAGCAGGACGTAGGGTTTTACCTAAATCAAGAGGGCCGAAACTGGGTAAAACATCGTGTCCCTTGTCTCTGTTACCATCCGCCTAGGCGCTTGATTCGGGACCCCTACCCGAGATCCGCCGGTTTTAACACCGACAGTGGGGCCCTTAAGTGTTCCAAGGATAAGAAGACCCACCTGTTGGTGGTGGTTGACAAGTTCACCAAATGGGTTGAAGCGGAGCCTGTCAGCAAGTGTGATGCAGCCACGGCGGTTCAATTTCTCAAAAAGATTATCTTCCGCTTTGGCATTCCACACAACATCATCACGGATAATGGCACAAACCTTTCTAAAGGTGAAATGGAGGACTTCTGTCAGAGAGAGCACATCCAGCTTGACTTAGCATCCGTGGCACACCCCGAGTCCAATGGTCAAGCTGAGAGGGTCAATCAAGAAATCTTGAAGGGTATCAAGCCCCGGATAATGGTTCCATTAAAGCGGACGCCGGGTTCTTGGGTGGAAGAATTACCCTCTGTGTTATGGAGCATCAACACCACTCCCAATAGATCAATGGGTTACACACCTTTCTTCATGGTTTAAGGGGCAGAGGCGGTCCTCCTAAGTGATATTCGTCATGATTCGCCCCGGGTTGCCAATTATGTTGATGCGGACAATGAGCAAGCACGCCAGGAGGCGTTGGACCTGTTAGATGAAAAACAGGACATGGCTTTGGCTCGTTCGGCGGTTTATCAGCAAGACCTGTGGCGTTATCACAACCGCTGGGTTAAAACAAGAACCTTTCAAGAAGGCGACTTGGTGCTCCGGCTAATCCAGGATCAGACCGATATGCACAAGTTATCCCCACCTTGGGAAGGACCCTTTGTGGTCAGCAAGAATCTGCACAACAAATCATACTACCTCATTGACGTTCGAGACAACTCACGCAGTTCTGAGGAGGAGACCCGGCGGCCGTGGAACATAGCTCTCCTACGGCCTTACTATACTTGAGCCATAGGCTTCTCTTATGTACATATTTCAACAATATATATATTATGATCAATATATTAAACCGGCATCCTTGCTATAAGCAGGGCCTCTGCTGTTTTCTCTCAAATATCCTTTGAGTTACATGGGGGCTTCAGCTAGCAAAGCGAAGTACTACCTGTTAAACCGGTTATCATGCCACAATACAGCTTGGCAGCTTCACACCCAAGGGGCCAAAGAGAGTCTGAATGCTATGCACAGCTCAAACATAGGCACCCAATGAGCACAGCTCACAAAGTTACTTGGGGGCTCTTTGTGTAAAGTAGCAAAGAGTTTGAAAGGACCCTTGTAGCTGGGTATCGACCCACGGCTTGGAAGCCTGGTGTATTCACCTAAAACCTCGGGTTAACCTGCCTTCATCAAGTAAGCCACTCCTATCCAGGTAATCCTGGCATGACCCGCCGAACGTTTGACAATTACTCTCATTGAGACCCTGAACTTGTCAAAGTTAAAACGACGATTGGTTAGTTGGAGGCCCATCTTAAAAGGCTTTGTCAAATGGTTTAACTCAGCGGCCTGGCAGCCCACGAAAAGCCTCGAATTTGGGCCTGGCAGCCCTCGAAAAGCCTCGACTACACGGTTTTATTTGCCTTTGTCAGAATTTTTCTCTTTTTGGATGAATTCTATATTGAACCGGTATCTTTTGATCCGGTCTGTCTTTTCAGTCATTATACTAACCCGGTGTTTGTTAACCCGGCTTGGCTTTCAACTATAAGTTGACAGACCATATTATCAAAACGGTGTTTGAAAACCCGGCCTGGCTTTGACTACATGTCGCCAGTCTTGATCATCTGGTGTTCATCATAACCCGGCATGACTTATTACACACCATCATTATATGGTGAGAGTTACGAAAACTCAAGATCTGGGTCTTCACTCTTATTACAATCAAAGTTGGTAAACCAACTAAGTGATGTCATATCACAGGTACGAGTTATTTCATATTTATTATGGTTTGGTTATCAATCAGGCTTTATCTTGGGCATTATGACCCGTCCGGCGGTAAACCGCCAGGACAATTTTTTATATGCACACATCAGGATCGCATGAAATCATCAAAGTGTAATCAAGCACAGCAAATATCATGGCGGATCAACAAAGTCATGCATCAATACCACAGAGAGAAGTGTTTTAACTAGCCTATTACAAGGCGCTTTGCAGCCCAAAATAATTGTTTTTTACAGACCAAAGTCGGTGACAATAAACAGCTTGCCGGATCAAGATTCATTGCCGGCTTGACGGGATGTTGATGGATCTTCAGGCGTCGGTTCAACCTCCTCCTCTCCACCCAGTGGCTGGAATTCAACGGTGGTCCAGTCAATCCGGGTTAAAGCTTGAAAGACAGCCTCTTCACTTATCAGATTTGACGGTTCAACGTCAAGAGCGTAAGTGTGCTTACTTAATTGGCGGTATAAGATTCTGCACTTCCTTCACAGCAGTGTCAATTCGATGGTTGTTGGCATCATAGAAGGACCGATGTGGAGTCAAATTCACCTCGTCAACCAACTGACTTGCTACCGGACGCATCTCCTTGGTCAGGGCCTTGAGGGCTTCATTATCAAATGTTGATACGTTTTCTTGTTCATCCGGATAGCCCTTGGCAATGTCAACTGGGTCCAAGTTTGCTATCCATGATTTGGCACGAGTCAGCGCTAGCAAAGCACCTGCTCTGGCAGCCGACCGCTTCACCTCCTCTATCTGAGCAGGAGTCATTGAGAGCCTGGCCAAGGTATCCTTGATCAAGGTAGGTGCCGGTTTGTTGTATGAAGCTGCAGAGATGACTCGTTGTGCACCAGTATACAGTTGCTCAATCAACGTATAGGCCTCCTTCAACTTCATCCTCATATCCACTCCAAGATGAGCAATGCGATTTCCTGCGACGGTTTAAGAACTTAATGTTAAACCGGCGGAGTTGAAAGTACTTCAGAGCAGGTTATTATAAAGTACTTACCAAAAACTGCAGCGGTCATAGCATTCACTTGATGTTTCAGACCCGTCAGCTCTTCCTCCACTGGTTTAAGAGCTGCTTCGGCGTCTTCAACCCGCTTCAATAAGGCAGCCCTTTCAGTTTCCCAGTTGGTGCGTTCAGTTTTGAAACCCTCTTTCAGTTGTTCCATGGTTATTAAAGCGCCCTTGAGTTCCTCTTTGGCCTTTGAGGTCTCTTCTTGCTGAGCCTTGATGTTCTGTTGAAGATCGGCGATTTGAGACACTTTGGTATTTATATCAGTCTGCAACACTCAGAAGAGGAAACTATTAAAAGTTCTTTCAAAAGTCCCAAGCACATAACAAGTTATACACTTAGCACTTGGGGCTAATGCGGATTGCTTCTTAAAGTAAGAGATCTTAAAGTCCCAAGGCTCAAAACAAGAGTATTAAGCTTGGCACTTGGGGGCTAATGCGTTATTGAGCTGTTAAGGACACAGTGAAGATATTTAAAAGACAGAAAGTCCCGGTTCATCTTGCTAAGATAAACCGTCCATTGGGGACTACTCAGTTGAAGAATTCTTAATATTGGAAGACCCGGTTTGTCTTCAAGAGATAAACCGGCCCTTGGGGGCTACAATGGAGTTGATATACATTGCAAGACAAAGATTACAGTGTTTTAAGATTACCTCATAGCGTTCTTTCATCAAGTTCACCAATCCGGCCTCATAATCCCGGCTTGTGTATAGACGGTTTAAGTATACGGAATGGAGTTCGTCGGCACCAAGATTCATGAAGCTAGATAAATTGGCCTTCCCTTTCCCCTTGCTCATAGCAGCAAATTCCTCCTTGGCACTATGCTTTGCCAAGATAACTGGGTTGCCAGGGGCAGTGAAACCATGGCCAGTGATAACGACATCATCATCGCCACCTTTGGAGGGGGTTGGCGGATTGACAGTATCCCTGGCCGGGCTTGACACGTTGTCACCCTTGGCGGGGCTTGGAGGATCAGCATGTGGACTGGACGGATTAACTTCTGGCGCTTCAACATATGTATCCTGGTTTTGAGGTACAGGATCATCATTGGCAATATCCGCTTCTTTGTCAGCGTCCTCTGAAATTCTATCCGGTTCAGCTTCTTCAGTAGGGACAGTGGTCTTTGCTTTCTTGCTCAGGCGAGCTTTGGCCCTGTGATATTAAAAACAAGAGGTCAGTTGGTAAAACGGTGCAAGAAGACGAAGCTTAAAACAGCATCCTTACCCGGGAACGGTCTTGAGGGGAGGCATCTGAGTGGTGGATGAACAACCAGATGAAGAGTTGGAAGATACCTGGTAATTTGAGTCAGACGGATTAAGAGGGTCACGGAAGCAACCCTTCAAGGGATAAAGACTTTTGGGAGAGCAAGCAACCTCTGGACGACGCTTCCGGTTTGGTATATCTGGTAAACCGGAAGAAGTAACCTGTTGACCGCTGTGTCGGGTTGTGCGACGACCTTCATGTTGCTGTGTCTTCAAAGAAAATTGTGGATCCAAATGAGCAAGAGGGTGAGAGTGTTTTACTTTCTGAACGGCTCGGCGAAATCTTTGAACCGGCACAAGTTCAGAATCGGAAGAAAGGATGATTACCTCAACATGGTCCGCACGACTGGCTTCTGCATCATCCTGGTAATAATCATTGTCAATAATATGTATGAAAAATGAGCCAAGGGAATCAAGTTCTACCTCGTTTTCCGATTCATTGACATCCTCATGCGGATCAGAGGACTCGCCAGTTTTCTTCTTGCCTGCTTTCTTTACGACTTTGCTTTTCGGGCGTTGAGTCCTCACCGGTTTGTCTGAAGGTTTTTTCTTCCAGAAAGGGTTGTCAGATTAAAGATAAAGCGGAAATGGATCGATAAAGGATGGAAAAAGATAAAAATCTTACTGATGGCGGTTTGTTGGAAGTACAGAAAGGAGCCAATCCGGTCTTGCTGCACTGAGCGATCGGTTCATCCAACATTTTCTTCACAGCGAGAACTTCCTCGTCAATTTTTCTATCTCATTGGACCGCAGAGGGTCTTTCACATCTCCAGTATATTCATACATCAAACCAGAGCGATGGCTTAAGGGGAGGATACCCCATGAAACCCAGCATCAAACAAGGTCGATGCCAGTCAATCCGTTTGCTAGGAGGGCCCAGAGCTTAATGATTTGTGGTGCATAAGCTTGCCGCTCTTTAGCGGTGAGCCGTGGAGGTAGTGGATGATTATTGCTAAGCCGCTGAGCAAGGTAACCCGACAGAGGGTTTTCATCAGCAGGTGCAGTGTTCGGACAATAAAACCAGGTGTTATTCCAGTCCTTTGGATGACTGTGGTGTTTTGCATGAGGGAAGTCAACTTTTTTCCTTTTCTGAAATGATACGCCGCCAAATTCAGTGTTGGGACCAGCAGAGAATTCGGTCCGGCGGTTTAAGTGGAAAAAGACTCTTAAAAGCTCCACAGTTGGCTCCTCTTGAAGATAAACTTTGCAAAATACTTGAAAATTGCATATGTTGGACACAGAGTTTGGTCCAATATCTTGAGGATGGAGTTGAAAGCTAGCAAGCACGTCCCGGAAAAACTTTGAACCGGGCGGTCTAAAACCCCGGTCCAGATGCTGCATAAACACAATCACTTCGCCGGCTTGAGGTGTTGGAGGACATTCAGGGCCAGGAAATCGCCAAGGGAGAACATCTTTCTTGGCCAAAGCGCCGGTCAAGACATATCCGTTAAGCTGCGTTTCAGTGATCCGGGAGGGAACCCAGTTGCATGCGGCGAATTGCTTTGGCATATTGGAAAGCAGATTGAAAATAAATCACAAAGGCCGGTTTACGATGCAAAGTTGATGTATACCAACGAGAGTTAAACCGGGAAATTATGCATGTTAAACCGACTATGGCTATTCAAGTTGGATGACGGTTTAAGTGAGGGCTAATGGTACCAGGCGAATTATGATTTTCAACAAGTTAAACCGCCTACGAGGGAAGTGGCAGAGCTGAAAATTTGCTAAGTGTTACAGAAACAAGTTTCACGCAATGATGAAATTATTTTGGATCTACCATGCTTCAATAAAGGAAAGTTTCTGTGACCTATAAATGGCGTTAAGAAGAGCAGAGAAGTTCGTGCGTTCTATTAAGGATTCTTTACAAAGAAGGAAGATATACTAGTGCTGAAAATGGATGCGGAGCAACTACCGCACGAGATCTACGCTATTGTTGGATCGAAGAAACCACGGCAGACGCAAATGCGAAGAACCGAGACGAACGAGGAACTGTACAGATGAACTCGCTAACCCTAGCGTACATCTAAAGAAGCAGAAAAGGGAAAACTTACCAATACAGATCTACTGCGGAGGGATGCCACGAGCTCTGTTTCGAGTCAGGATGATGCAGCGGCCAGGGACGAAGACGGCGGTGCGCTCTGTGGCGGCGGCGGAGCTTGAGTGGTAGGGGTTCGCGAGAGGAAGAAGAAGAGGCAAGGGGAGAGAATGGAAAGACCCGCCGGCTCTATTTATAAGGAGAAAGGGATAAGATGCAGGGGCAAGAATCGAGGAGCCTGGAGCAGCAAAAGAGGGCGCGCCTGTCGCCTCGAACTTCGGGATACCATTAATGAAGGGAATCTTTTTTAATCTTTTTATATGGAGATGACGTCATGGTGAACCGTTGCTATGTCCAGAGGACGACGTCATGGTGGTTTAACAAACCTTACAGGAGAAGACATCATGGCGGTTTACGAAAAGGGTAAGAAGAGGTTCACAGGTTTTTTCTATGTACTAAAGATTGACATGAACAGGTTCAAATCAATCTGGGGCCTAATATTGGGGATATAACTACTGAGTATAAACTGCCCAGGAGGGGCCGGTACACCCTCAACTATAATGAAGCCCATGAAGACCGAGAAGATGGCGCTTTACTATTGAAGCTTAGAGGCCTGGAGCCCAAAGGCGGATTAGGGCCCATAGTGGTAAACCGCCATAATCATGTAACTTGTATTATAAGTCAGGAAAGGAGAGACTGAGCTGGACACTTGTATGAGCCGTCCTCGGGACTCTGTAAACCGGCCGGGCATCAACCCATGTATATAAGGGGACGACCCGGCGGCGGTTCAGGGACAAGAAACAATAACTCGAGAGCTAGGTATAGCGTGTTTAGCTCCCTGGTTATCGAGACCCCAATAATCCCATCATAACTAGACGTAGGACTTTACCTTCATCGAAGGGGCCGAACTAGTATAAAAACCCTCGTGTCCTTTGTCCGGTTTAACCCCTTTAAGATAACCTGTTGCGATGGCTCCACGACTAAGTCCTTTCACGAGGACATCTGACGTGATATTTCCACGACACCCATGTCAAGAGGTATGAGATCTCTGACAAGTACTTTGCCTACAAAGATGGAGGAGAATAGCTCAATCAGTGAGCATGTGCTCAAAATGTCTGAGTAATACAATTGCTTGAATCAAGTGGCATTTAATTTTCCAAATAAGATAGTGATTAACAGAGTTCTCTAGTCACTATCACCAAGTTACCGGAACTTCGTGATGAACTATAATATGCAAGGGATGATGAAAACAATTCCCGAGCTCTTCGTGATACTAAAATCGACGAAGGTAGAAATCAAGAACGATCATCAAGTGTTGATGATTAAACAAGACCACTAGTTTCAAGAAAATGGCAAAAGGAAAGAAAGGGAACTTCAAGAAGAATGCCAAACCAGTTGTCACTCTCGTGAAGAAGCCCAAAGCTGGACCTAAGCTTGAAACTGAGTGCTTCTACTCCAAAGGAAATGGTCACTAGAAGAAGAACTCCCCCAAATATTTGGTAGATAAGAAGGATGGCAAAGTGAACAAAGGTATATTTGATATACATGTTATTGATGTATACCTTACTGGTGCTCGTAGTAACCCCTGGGTATTTGATACTTGTTCGGTTGCTAAGATTAATAACTCGAAATAGGAGTTACAGAATAAACAGAGACTAGTTGTGGGTGAAGTGACGATGTGTGTTGGAAATGGTTCCAAGATTGATATGATCATCATCGCTCACTCCGTATACTTTCGGGTTTAGTGTTGAACCTAAATAAATGCTATTTGGTGTTTGCGTTGAGCTTGAATATGATTAGATCATGTTTATTGCAATACAGTTATTCATTTAAGACAGAGAATAATTGTTCTTCTGTTTACATGAATAAAACCTTCTATGGTCATACACCCAATGTTGATGGTTTATTCAATCTCGGTCATGGTAATACACATATTCATAATATTGATATCAAAAGATGCAAAGTTGATAATGATAGTGCAACTTATTTGTGGCACTGCCGTTTAGATCATATTGGTGTAAAGCGCATGAAGAAACTCCATGCTGATGGGCTTTTGGAATCACTTGATGCTTGCGAACCGTGCCTTGTGGGCAAGATGACTAAAACTCTGTTCTCCGGAACAATGGAACAAGCTAATGACTTATTGGAAATAATACATACCGATATATGCGGTCTGATGAGTGTTGAGGCTCGTGGGGGTATCGTTATTTTCTAACCTTCACAGATGATTTAAGCAGATATAGGTATATCTACTTAATGAAACACAAGTCTGAAACATTTGAAAAGTTCAAAGAATTTTAGAGTGAAGTGGAGAATCATCATAACAAGAAAATAAATTTCTACGATCTGATCGTGGAGGAGAATATTTGAGTTACGAGTTTAGCCTTCATTTAAAACAATGTGGAATAGTTTCACAGCTCACGCCACCTGGAACACCACAGCGTAATGGTGTGTCCGAATATCGCAAGCGCACTTTATTGGATATGGTGGGATCTATGATGTCTCTTACTGATTTACCACTATCGTTTTGGGGTTATGCACTAGAGACAACTGCATTCACTTTAAACAGGGCACCGTTAAAATCCGTTGAGACGACACCGTATGAACTATGGTTTGGTAGCAAACCTAAGTTGTCGTTTCTTAAAGTTTGGGGCTGCGATGCTTATGTGAAAAAGTTTCAACCGGATAAGCTCGAACCCAAATCGGAGAAACGTGTCTTCATAGGATACCCAAAATAAACTGTTGGGTACACCTTCTATCACAGATCCGAAGGCAAGATATTCGTTGCTAAGAATGGATCCTTTCTAGAGAAGGAGTTTCTCTTGAAAGAAGTGAGTGGGAGGAAAGTAGAACTTGATGAGGTAATTGTACCTTCTCCCGAATTGGAAAGTAGTTCATCACTGAAAATAGTCCCAGTGATTCCTACACCAATTAGTGAGGAAGCTAATGATGATGATCATGAAACTTCAGATCAAGTTATTACCAAACCTTGTAGGTCAACCAGAGTACGATCCGCACCAGAGTGGTACGGTAATCCTATTCTAGAAGTCATGTTACTAGACCATGACGAACCTACGAACTATGAGGAAGCGATGATGAGCCCAGATTCTGCGAAATGGCTTGAGGACATGAAATCTGAGATGGGTTCCATGTATGAGAACAAAGTATGGACTTTGGTGGACTTGCCCGATGATCGGCAAGCCACAGAAAATAAATGGATCTTCAAGAAGAAGACCGACGTTGACGGTAATGTTATCGTCTACAAAAGCTCGACCTATTGTGAAAGGTTTTAGATAAGTTCAAGGGATTGACTACGAGGAAACTTTCTCAACCGTAGTGATGCTTAAGTCCGTCCGAATCATGTTAGCAATTGCCACATTTTATGAAATCTAGCAAATGGATGTCAAAACTGCATTCCTTAAATGGATATCTCTAAGAAGAGTTGTATATGATGCAACCAAAAGGTTTTGTCGATCCGAAAGGTGCTAACAAAGTGTGCAAGCTCCAGTGATCCATCAATGGACTGGTGTAAGCATCTCGGAGTTGGAATATACGCTTTGATGAGTTGATCAAAGCATATGGTTTTATACAGACTTACAGTGAAGCCTGTATTTACAAGAAAGTGAGTGGGAGCACTATAACCTTTCTGGTAAGTATATGTGAATGACATATTGTTGATTGGAAATGATGTAGAACTTTCTGGAATGCATAAAGGAGAGTTTGAAATGAGTTTTTCAAATAAATACCTCAGTAAAGCTGCTTACATATTGGGCATCAAGATCTATAGAGATAGATCAAGACGCTCAATAAGATTTTTCAATGAGTACATATCTTGACAAGATTTTGAAAGAGTTCAAAATAGATCAGTCAAAGAAGGAGTTCTTCCCTGTATTACAAGGTGTAAAATTGAGTAAGACTCAAAACCCGACCACGGCAGAAGATAGAAAGAGAATGAAAGTCATTCCCTATGCCTCATTCATAGGTTTATAAAGTATGTCATGCTATGTACCACACCAGTTATGTGCCTTGCTATGAGTTTAGCAAGGAGGTAAGATAGTGATCCAGGAGTGGATCACTAGATAGCGGTCAAAGTTATCCTTAGTTACCTAAGAGGACTAAGGAAGTATTTCTTGTTTATGGAGGTGATAAAAGAGTTCTTTCGTAAAGAGTTACGTTGATGCAAGCTTTTACACCAATCCAAATGACTCTAAATCTCAATTTGGATACATATTGAAAGTGGGAGCAATTAGCTAGAGTAGCTCATGAAGAGCATTGTAGACATAGAAATTTGCAAAATACATATAGAACTGAATGTGACAGACCCGTTGACTAAACTTCTCTCACGAGCAAAACACGATCACACCTTAGTACTCTTTGGGTGATAATCATATAGCGATGTGAACTAGATTGTTTACTCTAGTAAACCCTTTGGGTGTTGGTCACATGGTGATGTGAACTATGGGTGTTAATCACATACAGATGTGAACTATTGGTGTTAAATCACATGGCGATGTGAACTAGATTATTGACTCTAGTGCAAGTGGGAGACTGAAGAAAATAAGCCCTAGAGGCAATAATAAAGTTGTTATTTATATTTTCTTATATCATTATAAATGTTTATTATTCATGCTAGAATTGTATTAACCGGAAACTTAGTACATGTGTGAATACATAGACAAAACATAGTGTCTCTACTTAACTAGCTCGTTAGTCAAAGATGATTATGTTTCCTGACCATAGACATGTGTTGTCATTTGATGAATGGGATCACATCATTAGAGAATGATGTGATGGACAAGACCCATCCATTAGCTTAGCATTATGATTGTTACAGTTTTATTGCTATTGCTTTCTTCATGACTTATACATGTTCCTCTGACTATGAGATTATGCAACTCCCGAATACCGGAGGAAAACCTTGTGTGCTATCAAACGTCTCAAGGTAACTGGGTGATTATAAAGATGCTCTACAGGTGTCTCCGAAGGTGTTTGTTGGGTTGGCATAGATCAAGATTAGGATTTTTCACTCTGTGTATCGGAGAGGTATCTCTGGGCCCTCTCGGTAATGCTCATCACTATAAGCCTTGCAAGCAATGTGACTAATGATTTAGGTTCGGGATGAAACATTACAGAACGAGTAAAGAGACTTACCGGTAACGAGATTGAACTAGGTATGAAGATACCGACGATCGAATCTCGGGCAAGTAACATACCGATGACAAAGGGAACAACGTATGTTGTTATGCGGTTTGACCGATAAAGATCTTCGTAGAATATGTAGGAGCCAATATGAGCATCTAGGTTCTGCTATTGGTTATTGATCAGAGATGTGTCTCGATCATGTCTACATAGTTCTCAAACCCGTAGGGTCCGCACGCTTAACGTTCGATGACAATTTGTATTATGAGTTATGCTTTTGATGACCGAAGTTTGTTCAGAGTCCCAGATGAGATCACGGACGTGACGAGGAATCTCGAAATGGTCGAGACATAAAGATTGATATATTGGAAGGCTATATTCGGACATCGGAATGGTCCCGGAGAAGTTCAGGTATTTTCCAGAGTACTGGGAGGTTACCGGAACCCCCCGGGGAGTTGATGGGCCTTAGTGGGCCTTAGTGGGAAAAAGAGGCAGCGGCAAGGAGGTGGCGTGCGCCCCCAAGCCCAGTCCGAATTGGACAAGGGGTTGGGGGCGCGGGCCCCCTCTCCCTTCCCCCCCCCCTTCTCCTTTAGGTGGAAACCTACTAGGACTTGGAATCCTAGTAGGATTCCCCTCTCCCGGCGCGCCTAGCATAAGACGGCCGGCCTCCCCCTCCCTCCTTTATATACGGGGGCGGGGGGTACCCTAGAACACACCAAGTTCTCTCTGTGTGCGGTGCCCCCCTCCACAGTTACAGACCTCGATCATATCGCCGTAGTGCTTAGGCGAAGCCCTGCGCCGGTAACTTCATCATCACCGTCGCCGCGCCGTCGTGCTGACGGAACTCTCCCTCGTCCTCAACTGGATCAAGAGCACGAGGGACGCCATCAAGCTAAACGTGTGCTGAACGCGGAGGTGCCGTACGTTCGATACTTGGATCGGTTAGATCACGAAGACATTCAGCTACATCAACTGCGTTACTAAACGCTTCCACTTTCGATCTACGAGGATACGTGGACACACTCTCCTCTCTCGTTGCTATGCATCTCCTAGATAGATCTTGCGTGATCGTAGGAATTTTTTGAAATACTATGTTCCCCTACAAACCGAACTTGCAGAGTGTGAGTTCCGATCCATTCATGATCCAAATACACCATCTATGGAAAATAGACCTCAAAAGACCACTATGAACAACTTCACTCAAAAGTGTATGGTAAATTAAGTTAATTATGGAACTGATTGCTGAAACAGCTAATCCAAAACAAAATGCATGATTAAACCATACCTACAAAAACACAAGCTGACGGACGCGGATACCTTAGAAGCAAGATTGACTAAAATACAAAGATGGAAGTTTGAAATGGAAGACCAAAAAATTTAACTCTTAACTGCGCAAAAAAAAATTCTATTGACTTAGGCTGCTGAAAAAGAATGGATACTAAATCGGACGCGGACCATCTAGTCGCGAGCTCATCTGGTCTCGTTATCTGGACCGCTATTTCACATGTCTACATCTGTGCCATAGTCAATTGAGATGCTATAGGGACGCACAAGAAAACGTGCGAAAAGCTGATGTACATATGGGTACGTGGGCCAAGCTAGCGGCAGGCGTTACGGTCGACGGGGAATATACATGGCCATACCTCGAGCCGGGCTAGGCCTAGCCAAGCCCAACGCAAAAAACCCAGGCCCGGGCCCAGCCCGGCCGGCCGTCGGGCCTATTTTTTGGGCCCGAGCCTGGCCCGAACACATAAAAGCATGTCGGGCTTTGGGCCGGCCCAGCCCGGCCTTCAGGAAAACGCGAAAACGTCGGGCCCGGACCCGGCCCAGCCTTCGGGTTCAAAATCTAGGCCCGGGCCCGGCCCGGGAGCAGCATCGGGTCATTCGGGCCGGGCCGCCCATGGCCAGAACTAACGGGGAACCTTTTTCTTATCCGTGGCCCAAGTCCGTTCCGTGTTAACCTAGCCGTAGAACAGGTTTTGCACTTTCCATCCCGTGGGCCCTTGTTCGAGTTTAATACGGGGAGGGTTGTCAGTTGTCACCCCGTGCGAGGAGCACTCATTCATTTTGGGTGGTGGCCGGGGTGAGATACGAAGGCGGCTACGGCGGCGGTGTTGGAGTTCCTAATGCAACCGATCCGAGCGTAAGTGCCTAGTGAATCCTTAATTCCAGATTTTATTCGATGAGTGTACTGTGCGGTTTCATTGCTGCATCACGGACTGGCTATGCGGTGAATCTGAACCAGATTCCCCTTACTCGATCAGGTGGGGGAGAGTGCAATCCCAGTGGATCTGCCTGCCAACGGCACGACGAGCGACAAGCGAGTAGACCCGCTATGACCGCGGATGGGCAAATCTGTGAGGACGGCGTGGTGGTTAATCGGAGACGTTAGAGCTCGCTACAGGCATCAGAAGTGTCGCCCGTGAATATGAACCTTCAAGCACCAGGATGGGCTAAGAGGTGCGTCTTTGGTGTGCAGCAAAATTTCTATCCTATTTTTTTGTCCCACGAGATATATCCATGTTGTTTGGCTACTTGTGTGTGTATGCTGAAAGAATTAATTGTTGCTGCCAGTAGAGATGCGTGGAGTCTCCCTGAAGCATGTGATCTTGCTTTCCGCAGTGTGAGATGGGTTACAGGTGGTAGTTATAGAAGTAAGAACTTGGAACAGAAAAGTGCACCGGATTAGTTCAGTTGTTGCAGCTGATGAAACACATTGCAGCAGTCATGTCATAATTGTATGGTAAATGTTTGCAGATAAAATGAGCAATGATTTAAATTACTTTGAGATTTTGTTGAGTCGGGAGCTGTGGTGAATTTGTTCAGCTAGTGCTCCTGCTGAAATGCAGTGCAGTAGATGTGTTTTAGTCGTTGTTTAGGAAATCAAGAAAAGAATTGGATTAAAAAAATGTTTACAGGGGGATTGAAATATGGAATAAACTGGTTAACCTTTTTTTCTGGTAAATGTTGCTAGGGAAAAACTGATGCAATGACCAGACTTATGGTGAGCTATGAGCCTATGATGCTTGTACAACGAATGCAGTGGGTGCTGCGTGGTGGTTGGATAGTACTTGGAAAGAATCAAAGAATTAAGACTGACAATTGGTCATGGTAAAAGTGATTGTTTCGGGGGATGTTTTTAATATTATAAAATAGTGTTACGGGTAAGAAAGAACTATGGTTAATACTTAGTGATTTTTTTCCCGGGTTAATGTTGTTAGAGAACTGAACTATGGGTTAAACCATGGAATGAGCAGTTCGGCTTTGTTTTATGTGTTGTTACTTGTGTGAACTTGGATGCTCGTGTAACGGCTCCAGATGAGTAAGTGTGAGGTGGGTCGAACAATGTACGGAAACAGGAAGACTGTCAAGTGTTAATTGTAAAAAAATGATTGCTCCAGGGTAGTTGTTGATGTTCAAAACAATTATTACTTGTCACAATTAACTATGGTTTAAAATGCTTGAAGACATTTGTCGAGGTAAATGTTTTCAGGGAAATGAAGTATGGATTAAACCATGAAATGAGCAGACTGCTTTTGTTTTATGTGTTGTTATTTGTGCGAGGTTTGATGTTCGTATAACGATTGTAGAGGGTTAGTGTGCGATGGATCGAATAATATTTGGAAAGAATTAATACTGGTAGTTGTTAGTTATTAAATTCTTTTTTTCAGGTTTAGGATAGAAGCGGCAGCTCCAAGTAGGGCTCCTTGTCCATCACGTGTATCTGCGTTTGAGAAAGCGGCAAGGAGTTTTGCTGAGGACCCCATGGATAGTGTAATTGTTCCAGCATTGGGTTCGAGTTTCGACTCGCTGGATGCGGCGTAATACTTCTACAACATGTATTCTTGGGAGAAGGGATTTGGAATAAGATACAGAAAGAGCAGACTGAATGTTTAAAGAACTAAGTGTATGCAATAATTTGTTTGTGGATGTTTGGTCAATGTCCTTTGTTATGAATTTGTGCATTTTTATTAAGTGTTGTGTTATGTGCTTGTTAAATGCAGTACTTGAATATATGGTTGACAATTTTTGGGACAATGCTACAGGATAAAGCTGGAGTGAAGAACAGGAGGTCTTGCCGGTGCAAGTATCCTGGATTTATAAGGCTGTTCAGAACAGAAGACAACGGGTGGTACATTGCTGAGCAGAGGGAGCAGCACAACCACTCGTTATCCTCTAATTTTGGTGAGACGATACACTGGCCTTCACACAAACAAATTGATGTGTATAGCGGGAGCTTTTTTGGTTCCATGCAGAATATTCCATTCACCAAACGGTCGTTAAAGAGTTTGTGTGGGAGGATAAGTCGAGAATAACCAGATGATGATGTGCGGGCCATTGAGGTGTTGCAGAGTTGGGAGCAAAGGATCCATATTTCGTATACCATGTCCACGCAGATGCGGAGGGTAGGAGAAAGAACTTAATGTGGGCAAGCGAAAACAGGAGACTGCATTATAATTTTTTTGGAGATGTAGTCACATGTGAAACAACTTATGGAACTAATATGTACAACATGCCATTTGGGATTTTTGTGGGGGTGAACAACCATTTCCAGAGCATTATCTTTGCTGGTGTGCTGGTAGTGGACGAGACTGAAGAAAGTTTCATGTGGGCCTTCTCTTAATTTCTCAGGATGATTGTCGGTGTCAAAACCGGCGGATCTCGGGTAGGGGGTCCCGAACTGTGCGTCTAGGAGGATGGTAACAGGAGACAAGGGACACGATGTTTTTACCCAGGTTCGGGCCCTCTCGATGGAGGTAAAACCCTACTCCTGCTTGATTAATATTGAAGATATGGGTAGTACAAGAGTAGATCTACCACGAGATCAGAGAGGCTAAACCCTAGAAGCTAGCCTATGGTATGATTGTTGTTCGTCCTATGGACTAAAACCCTCCGGTTTATATAGGCATCGAATAGGGTTAGGGTTACACAAAGTCGGTTACAATGGTAGGAGATCTACATATCCGTATCGCCAAGCTTGCCCTCCACGCCAAGGAAAGTCCCATCCGGACACGGGACGAAGTCTTCAATCTTGTATCTTTATAGTCCAGAAGTCCGGCCAAAGGTCATAGTCCGGCTATCCGGACAGCCCCTAATCCAGGACTCCCTCAGTAGCCCCTGAACCAGGCTTCAATGACGACGGGTCCGGCGCGCATGTTGTCTTCGGCATTGCAAGGCGGGTTCCTCCTCCGAATACTTCATAGAAGATTTTGAACACAAGGATAGTGTCCGGCTCTGCAAAATAAGTTCCACATACCACCGTAGAGAGAATAACATTTACACAAGTTCAATCTGCTGACGTACTCCGCAGCGTGACATCACACCACGGCCAAGCCTTTATTCGAATCGTTTTTACTGCCCAACCTCAGCGCGTTTAGAGAGGCGGTTTCCTTGGCACGTCTTGTCAAAGCAGAGATCGTGTCCCCTTATTCCGAGATTCTCATCAATACGGGCGTGGGTAACCCAACCGCGCCATTGATTACGGCGCTTGGGAGATAAGCGAGTTTTATCAGGGCGGTGGGGATGCATAGCTCTGTCCATATAAGGGGATAAGGATCCACTTTTTCACACACGCCTTCTTCCTCCTTTGCTTATCCATTTCCGCGCACCCGAGCTCCAGCGCCCAAGTCCGCACATCCCACCTCAACCTTCTCCAACCATGTCAGGAGCGGGAGGCAAGTGGATGGCCTCCTCCGTCACGGAGGGGCATATCAAAAAGCCGCGGAAGGCCGGATACTTGTCCAGCGACATCGCGCATAGGCTCCCCAACGAGGGGCAACTCATCCCCACCCCCAGGCCCCATGAGAGGGTGGTGTTCCTCCCCCACTTCCTCCATGGACTAGGGTTTCCACTTCACCCATTCGTCCGGGGGCTCATGTTCTACTATGGCCTAGATTTCCACGATCTGGCCCCGAATTTTATCCTCAACATCTCGGCGTTTATCGTCGTGTGCGAAGCCTTCCTCTGCATCCAGCCCCACTTCGTCTTATGGCTGAAGACCTTCAATGTCAAGCCGAAGGTAGTGGGCGGCCGCCAAGCGTTGTGCGGAGGCGCCATGGTGGGCAGGATGGCCAACGTCCTATGGCTCGAGGGCTCCTTTGTGGAGACATAAAGGGGTGGCAATCAGGGTGGTTCTATATCACCGAGCCGTGCGACTCTCAATGGGCGGCGGCCCCCGAATTCCGATCTGGCTTCCCCACACGGCTCACCTCATGGAAAGAGATGGGCCTGACGTGAGGTAATTCGGAAGAGCTGGCCGGACTCCAAACCTGCGTCCGAAACTTGGTGGACAAGAATCTCAAGCTTGTCAACGTAATCCAGGTGATGCTCATCCGCCGGATTCTCCCATGCCAGCAACAGGACTTCAATTTGTGGGAATATGATCCGGCACAGCACCGAACCTTGAATCGGCTCTTCGACACTACGTACGAAGACGCCTGGAAGCTGCTGTTCAAGGGTGCCGAAGCTCCCGCATCCGCGAGGGAAGATCGTGGATTCAGCTCGCAGCATCAAGCCAGCGAGGTAAGTTATTTTACCCTTTACGGGACTCTTTTTTCATAGTTTGACTCTATGCGGGATCTAAAACACCCTCACCTTTGACAGGACTGGTTGAAGACGTCCGGACAGATCGACTGTCCGGCTCCCTTGCCAGAAGACCCAGTGGACGCCTAATTGACGGGGCTGCTGGTTCCGGCACCTCACGTGGTGCCGGAAAAGAAGGCCACGGGAACTCGAAGGAGTTCCCGGCGCCAGGTGTTATCGGACTCATCGTCCGATGACGCCGAGGCGGACTAAATCCCAGCGAGACGAGGAGGAGGAAAAAGAGGCCTCTATCCCGGTATGGGAGAGAAGAAAAGGAAGGCCGCCCCCACCGGGGAGGCCGGAGGGTCCAAGAAGGGAAGGACCCTTCCTCCGGACTACACCGCCAATGCCGACGACGGCGAAGAGGGGTGGGCTCCAAGGGCCAAGCCCCTGGCGAGATCGTAAGTGTCCGGACACCAGAATAACTCGTGGCGTTTCATTTGTCGCACAACATCCTATAACGCCGTATATAACCATGCAGCCCGCCCAAGGATGGGCTCGACGATTCGTCGAGCGGCTCCTTGGATTCGTCGAAGGTGAGTAGCACCTCACTTCCGACCGCCTCGTCTCCTCCCACCGCGGATGACGCCGGGGTGGAGTCCCAAAAGGGTCCCAGCCAGGAGGAGGTGGCTATGGAGGCACCGCAAGGAGACCTCCCGGAATCCGGGCTCAAAGGGGATAAAACCCCGAAGGGCTTCAAGTCCGGCCCTGTGCCGGACTCCGTACTGGAACCTTCAGTGGTTCCGGAGTCCGCCAGGCGACCCCTTCATAAGAAGGGCAAGACTTGGACGCCGGTGACCTCCGTCCAACCGAAGGCACCAGATGATTTGATGGAGGCGCTTAACGCCGCTTCCATCGACGAGGAGCACCGCACTGTTATGAGTGTGATGATCCAGAAGGTTCAGTCCGCCAAGAGCGGGCTGACTGAAGCCTGCGCCAGCCTTCTAACAGGCTTTGAGGTATGTATAAAAATATTACCGCATAGACAGTAGCCCCTGATGCTCAGTTTGGTGTTCGAAAAGAAAAAGCCGAACTCAGGATCTAAAAAGATATACACATGAGTCTAACATAAGTATGTCAATATGGGAATGCATGCTGCGCTACTGACCTCTGCCGCACTGACTGCAGAGGTTGGTGCATTGAAGCAGAGCCTCGAGCAGTCCGAGAACGAGCTCGGACTTGCCAAAAAGCAGCTCGAGGACAAGGAAGGTAAGTAATACCTTATGGGAGTATTTAAAACATTTGTTTGCAAAAAATCAGAGGAATAACATGAATATTGCAGGGGCCACAAACGAGGTGGCGACCCTGAAGGAGGCGGTGTCCCGAGCCGAAAGCAATGCGGCTACGGAGCGCACCGAGCGAGAAAAGCAGGAGGCGCTGGTGGCGGAGGTGCGGCAAGAGCTCCAGGCTCTCGTGGAAAAGCACGAGAGTTTGGAGCGTGACTCAAAGACTCGAGAGTCCGAGCTCGCCACGGCCCTTGAGAGCGCCAAGGCCGCTAAGGCGAAGCCCAAAAAGCCCTCCGGAGATTGAGGCGATGAAGAAGATAGCGGCGGTAAGGCATTCTATATGCAAAGCAAGCATGTGAAAGTGAATTATCTGTTACTTACCCGAATCCGAGCTCTCGGGAACATTCGCAGATCTGCCTTGATGTGGCTGATCTTGCCGCATTCTACCGAGCGAGGAGGGAGCTCGGCGGAAAAGGTGTTCTGGTCTCAAGTATCTTTGAGGCGGACATCCAGTGCCATAAGCAACCAGTTGAAGCAACTGGTCGAGCTCCATAAGGTGGCCGAACAGGCCATGAGGGGCCTTATAGTTTGGCTGTGGCCGAAGGAAGCCATGCCTGGGAGCTACTTCGGGCTGGTGAGGCGGCTGGTGGACGCCTGTCCATGGGTTGAAGTCATCAAGCGCTCCGTCTGCATCGAAGGTGCCCGTAGGGCCCTTGCCCTTTCTAAGGTGCACTGGGGCAAGATGGATGATGAGAAGCTTGTGAAGGACGGACCACCATCGAAGAAGGAGTATTGCAAGCCTGAAATGTATTATGAGGGCGTCCTAAAGGGTGCCTGCCTTATAGTGGATGAATGCTCCAAAGATATAATTTTTTAGTAGACTCGCATTTGTTATCCTGTACGCTGAAAACTTGTTCATATGCGCTAAGCAACACTTTTTAATTTAAAATATTACCTTCTGTGCGGCCGTGTATTAAATTTGAGAGATGGCGAGTTGTTGGCTTCAGCCCCCATGCCACGAGTGCTGGGGTGTTCGGGATGAACTTGAGCACTCTTGTTACCATTCTTGGGTCCTTCGAGGGAGGCGCTCAACGCAACGAACAAGGCAACCGGACTATAATGCTTGAACACTCTCACTTAGCCATAGAAGTCTACAATTTTAAATTTCGGAGAAGCCCCTGGTATTCGAAAGACCGAGTTTGGGGCGCTATCCACGCCTAGGCCGGACAATGCCGGCTCCTCGCTCTAAGCGGCATAAGTCTTTAGGGACTCGAAAACCTCTCGAACAGCGACCGGCTCTCGCCCTATCATGACGGTCAGTTTTAGCTTTCTCCACTGAGGTGCTTAACCCAGCTCAACCGGGGCACAATCGCAGTGGTTCTCCCAGCGCTACCTTAGCAGATATAACGGAACGTAAGGTACCAAAACATGGGAGCCGGGCAAACCCAACTATTGACCCAAGACATGATTCAGAGCCGATGCATATAATGATATAAGTTTGGGGTAACGCACTTGTGAAAGTGTTCGTACTTATCACACCATGTTATGGGGTACTTAAGCCCCTGGTGTATTGCCCGTACCAAAGTGTATGGTTGCACAATGTCATAAATGAACATATATATATATAAAAGGGAAATCAATAATAGGAAGAAGCTATATATTGTTTATTCAAAAGGGCTGCTGTAAGAGCAGAACGATACAAATAGTGCGATAAACAAGGGAAGGGACTTTTAACATGTCTCCCTCCAGGGGTAAGCCGCGGGATGTTGTGTAAAACAGATATATTGCTCGTAAACGAGACCACCTGGACACTCGACGTAGCTTTCTGCTTCCCTGGTTGTTGCATCGTGTGTTCGGCGATTCTAATGCCGGACAGGGCTTCGTGAGAACGGAGTCCCGAAAGTAAAAGAAAGAGAAAAAGAATGACACAATCGGGAGCCCCTGGTGTGGTTGAGCCGCATTCTGGGCATGCCGTGGTTGTGCCCCCTTCCCCTATGCCCATGATATTTCCAGAGCGTAATTATGTACGCGTAATACTGGTTTTGCGATTTTGCGAGGGCTGGGCCTTGGGCGCATTGCTATCGCGTGCTCGGAACGTGCAGCGGTCTTGTTGTAGGTTACTCGAGGCGGCGCAGCGGTGTCCGGACTTTTAATAGTCGGACTCGAGAATTGCCTTAAGAGGCTACTTTGCACTTCCGCCGCGAGGGCCGCCGTATGCTCCTCTGTCCGGAGAGAGCGCTCGGTGTTTCCATTCACTGTAATGACTCCTCGAGGACCTGGCATCTTGAGCTTGAGATATGCGTAGTGTGGCACCGCATTGAACTTTGGAAATGGGGTTCGTCCGAGCAGTGCATGATAGCCGCTGCGGAACGGGACTATGTCAAAGATTAACTCCTCACTCCGGAAGTTATCCGGGGATCCGAAGACCACTTCAAGTGTAACTGAGCCTATACAGTTGGCCTCTACACCTGGTATGACACCTTTGAAGTTCGTCTTTGTGGGTTTAATCCTTGATGGGTCTATGCCCATTTTGCACACTGTATCCTGATAAAGCAGGTTCAGGCTGCTGCCGCCGTCCATTAGGACTCTAGTGAGGTGAAATCTGTCAATGATTGGGTCTAGAACCAATGCGGCCAATCCGCCATGGCGGATGCTAGTGGGGTGGTCCCTTCGATCAAAAGTGATCGGGCAGGAAGACCATGGGTTGAACTTTGGGGCGACTGGCTCCATCGCGTATACGTCCCTTAGTGCACGCTTCCGCTCCCTTTTGGGTATGTGGGTTGCGTATATCATGTTCACCGTCCGCACTTGCGGGAGGAATCCCTTCTGTCCTCTATTGTTCGGCGGCCGGGGCTCCTCCTCATCAGCGCTATGCAGCCCCTTGTCATTGTTTTCGGCATTTAACTTGCCTGCTTGCTTGAACACCCAACAATCCCTGTTGGTGTGATTGGCTGGCTTTTCGAGGGTGCCATGTATCTGGCACGAGCGATCGAGTATTCTGTCCAAATTGGAAGGGCTCGGAGTATTTCTTTTAAACGGCTTTTTCCGCTGACCGGGTTTAGAGCCTCTGAATCCGGCATTAACTGCCGTATCCTCAGCATTATCGCCGTTAATGCGGCGCTTGTGCTTGTTGCGACGCGACCTGCCACTGCTGTCCTTGGTATCCGAATTACCAGGGCTCTTGGTCATGTTGTTACTACGAGCTAGACAGCTGTCCTCTCCCGTGCAAAAGCGGGTCATGAGTGTTGTGAGGGCTGCCATGGATTTCGTCTTTTCCTGTCCTAGGTGCCGGGCAAGCCACTCGTCGCGGATGTTGTGTTTGAAGGCTGCAAGGGCCTCGGCATCCGAACAATCGACGATTTGATTTTTATTGGTTAAGAACCGTGTCCAGAATTGTCTGGCTGATTCCTCTGGCTGCTGAATTATGTGTCTTAGGTCATCCGCGTTTGGTGGTCGCACATATGTGCCCTGGAAATTGTCAAGGAATGCGGCTTCCAGGTCTTCCCAACAACCGATTGACTCTGCTGGCAAGCTGTTAAGCCAATGCCGGGCTGGTCCTTTAAGCTTGAGTGGGAGGTATTTGACGGCGTGTAGATCATCACCACGGGCCATGTGGATGTGAAGGAGATAGTCCTCGATCCAAACCGCAGGATCTGTTGTGCCATCGTATGATTCAATGTATATGGGTTTGAAACCCTCAGGGATTTGATGATCCATCACTTCATCTGTGAAGCATAGTGGGTGTGCGGCGCCTCTGTATTGGGCTATATCACGACGCAGCTCAAATGAGCTTTGTCTAATGTGTTCGGCCCGGCCGGAGTTGCCATAACCGGCGTGACGGTTATCGTCACGTGTCGTGGGGCGCCCACGTGATCCATAGATCGATATTGTCTGCCTTGCCTTGTCCTCCAATATATCTCGCATGTCTGGCGCATTTCCTCGTGTCCTTGTATTTTTTGAGCGGCGACGGGGTGCGGCTTGAATTGAGGGCCGAGAGGCCTCAGTGTCGCGGCCACGAGGTGGCCGGTCAGCCATATCATGCACCGGTGATGTAGGTTTAGGTGCTTCCTCCTCTAATCGGGGTAGCAGCCTGCGTCTTGGGTAGCTCTTGGAGGGGCACTCGAGTTCATACTCTTCGGCCGCAAGGACTTCAGTCCATCTGTCTGCTAGCAAATCTTGGTCAGCTCTAAGCTGTTGCTGCTTTTTCTTGAGGCTGCTTGCCGTGGCCATGAGCCTGCGTTTGAAACGCTCTTGTTCGACAGGATCCTTGGGCACGACAAATTCATCGTCGTCGAGGCTTGCCACATCTTCGGAGGGAGGCATGTAATTATCATCCTCTACCTCTTTATCTGCCGCTCTCTCATGAGGGCTGGCTTCTCCATCCCCCTGCGCTGAATCTTGCTGGACGGGGTTGTCTTTGGTACTGTCCGGGGTGTTATTATCTCCCGTGCCGGAATCACCATTTTTGCTGTGGCGGGATTTAGAGCGGCGCCGCCGACGTCGGCGCTTAGGCTGTTTCTTGGAGGGGTCATCCTCCGTTGTTCCATCGCCATTCCCATCTTTTGGTATGTCCACCATGTATATGTCATCGGCGAGGTGGCCTTCCGATTGCCTCGTGGGCGCTGGTTCTTAATTGTCTCCTGCATCGTCGTCCATACCGTCGATGTCTTGGTCGAAGTCGAGCATGTCGGTTAAATCATCGGCGGTGGCTACTGAAGTTGGTGGTGGGTGGGCTTTGATTTTCGTCGTCGTCCGCATCCCAACCTTCGACCATAATCCGGCCAGGGCTCTCGATAAAGAGAGACTTTAGTGAATTCAGAATGTCGCCAAAGGGAGTCTTTGAAAGATGTCTGTGGCAGTGAATTCCATGATCGGCGCCCAATCGGATTCGATTGGCAGGGGCGCGGAAAGCTCGGAGTCCGGAGAGGAGTCCGGCGCCTTGAGGTCACGAGCTTCGCAAAGGACGGGGTAGGTGTACGGCTTAATCACCGTGGAGATCGCAGCCCCCGAGGCGGTGTCCAGCCACCCATCCTCGACCGGCGCGGTCGGCTCCAAGCTAAAGGTCGGAGCCGACTTTGGTGCGGCCTCCAGGACCCTGTCCGGCGGCAGAGATAGATCATGCCCCTCGGGAAAGTGCGGCGCGCTTGGCTGTGGCTCGAACCCGTCGAAGATCAAGTCTCCGCGGATGTCAGCCGTGTAGTTCAAACTTCCAAATCTGACCTGATGGCCAGGGGCGTAGCTTTCGATCTGCTCCAGATGGCCAAGCGAATTGGCCCGCAGTGCAAAGCCGCCGAATACGAAGATCTGTCCAGGGAGAAAAGTCTCACCCTGGAGCGCATCGTTGTTGATAATCGGAGGAGCCATCGGGCCTAAAGACAACGACACAGAGGAACTCTCAATGAAAGCACCAATGTCGGTGTCAAAACCGGCGGATCTCGGGTAGGTGGTCCCGAACTGTGCGTCTAGGCGGATGGTAACAGGAGACAAGGGACACGATGTTTTTACCCATGTTCGGGCCCTCTCGATGGAGGTAATACCCTACTCCTGGTTGATTAATATTGATGATATGGGTAGTACAAGAGTGGATCTACCACGAGATCAAAGAGGCTAAACCCTAGAAGCTTGATTGTCGTTCGTCCTATGGACTAAAACCCTCCGGTTTATATAGGCACCAAATAGGGTTAGGGTTACATAGAGTCGGTTACAATGGCAGGAGATCTACATATCCGTATCGCCAAGCTTGCCCTCCATGCCAAGGAAAGTCCCATCCGGACACGGGACAAAGTCTTCAATCTTGTATCTTCATAGTCCAGGAGTCTGGCCAAAGGTCATAGTCCGGCTATCCGGACACCCCCTAATCCAGGACTCCCTCAATGATGGTAGGGGTGGCACCAAGGACAGTTCTGATAGGTGCGTTTGCAGGTTGTTAGTTTTCTGTACATTGGATGGTGCGGCGGTTAGTAGGTGAAACTGAACTATCGTCTATGTCTTTGTTCTTTTTTTTCCTGTGCTTGCAGATCAGAATAAGGCAATGGAGCTTGCGCTGAATAGTATCATGCCAAACACAGCGCATCGATAGTGTAAAGGGCCTGTGTTGAAGAAACCAAAGAAGACCCTCGGGCCACTGTACATCAAGAAGAGTGATTTCAGTCTGGAATTCCATAAAGTTGGGAACATCATGCTGACTGTAGATGAATTCGAGGAAGGGTGGCACATGCTGCTGGAGAAGGACAAACTACAAACACATCCATACATGACTCGGTTCTTTGAGGCTGGGAGAAGTGGGTGAAGCCGTATTTCAAAGGTGTGTTTTGTGCTATGATGACAAGTACACAGAGAAGCGAGAGTGCAAATCACATGTTAAAGAACTATGTGGCTCGCGGTTGCCGGATGCATATGTTTGTGAAGAAGTACATGAGGCTGCAGTTTTATCGTGAGTCGGATGAGAACTATGAAGAGAAGAGAACAACAATTTTTAGTGATTCTTATGATTTAGACTGTCACTTAATGTGATGTACTGTACATGTTTAGGATATTTCTTGACAATAACATTCAGGCTTTCGTCTGCTTTGTTTATCACAGGGTAGGCCAGTAATAAAGGCTAACCTGGCTCTTGAGCAACATGCTGGCAAGATAAATACAAGGGCCATGTGTGAGCAGTTTGGCCACATTTTGTATGAGTGGGAAACAGGCGCGAAAGCCCGGGAAGGTCACATGAGAAACAACAACACTAAACACTAAACATACGGAGCTCAGGTTAGCAGATTTTTCATCCAGGTGAAATATGAAGTTTGGTGGTCATTGAAAAGTGGTCGTGGGATGTGTTAAAGCATTTTATCAGTGTATCTGTTATGGCGTTGCTAGAAGGAGGGCGTGAGAGGGCCGGCCGGGGGCCTTTTTGCCCACGGCAGGGCAAGAGGGAAGGGATTTCCTTCTTTATTCTTGCTTGATTAGATTGAACATCTCCTCTTTTTATATAGAGAGGTTTACTTGACTCCCAAGAAAGGCTTACTTGAACCCTAAGTAAGCGACCCTTATCTCTAATTAACCCTAAGACTAACGGGCCCATTAGGCCCATTACGTACTCTAACACTACACCCCACCTGGACATGCAGCTTGTCCTCGAGCTGTAGCCTAACCAACTTATAACCATGACTCGACGCAACACAAACCTAACACCTACAAATAAGCCTTTTACATCTCGGCTTGTTTTATTATTCTGAACCTGAAATGGACTGGGACGCTTTATTTTGGACCCCTTAACAAAAAATGGACATCATCCACACGTTTGACGTGCACGTGTACAACCACCTGGATCCCATGGACACCATCCGGACAAAAGGACTGCATGTGTATGACCACCTGGAAGTGGTCGCAAGAGTGACCAGCAGAGGCGCCTTCGCGGCGGCCGGTGGCGGCAGGCAGTGGTGCTACGCGGTGCACTGCTGTAGGTGACACCATGCCTTGTCCCTGCTGGACGGCTGTTGGTCTGCACCGCACAGGGAAGAGTGGAGGGCTTGCGATGGAGAATGACGAGAAGGGGTGCGCCCCCCAACCGCCGATGTCGCACACTTTGAGGTTGCTGCCCGCGGGGAAAACAACATGCCCGCTGCCCGTGGGGGAAATCGCATGCCCAAGATCCCCGACGCCACGGATGAGATCGAGGTCCTTTGCGCAGCGAAGGGCAACTTGGAGGAGCGGCAGCTGCAGTCCGTGCATTTCCCGCACACGCCAACGTGCTAGGAGGCTGCGCGCAGCAGCCTGCAGCCTCACCGCCGCCGACACGTGGCGTGTAGCGATCAAGACGAAAGCAGTGACGGGGACGGTGGGGACTGGACTTGGTGGAGCGGGACTCCCGCCGGCACGGTTGATGCGGGGCTGGAGCTGACCGGCGGTCGCTGTTGCGGTGGCGCATCAGGCAGCGGCAGCGGCTGTTGCGGCAGAGTGCCGGGCGCGGCGGAGGCCGCCAGGAGCGGAGGCTTCCACTGCAGCCAGGGCTGCGCGATGGTGGCGATAGATGGCAGCTCCAACGGCTGCTGCAGTGGCCCGGCGAGCGCGGTGAAGGCTGCCTGGTGCGGTGGCTGCCACGACAGCCACGGCGGCACGGGGACAACGATGGGCGTTGGAAGCGTGGCGGGAGCCGGCGCCGGCCACTGCGGGACGGCGGCGGGCGGCGGCTGCAGCTGGGGCTGCAGTGTCCCAGCGAATGCCACGGAGGCCCCTGGATGTGGCGAGTACCACGGCAGGGCCGGCGGCAGCCCATAGGGGCTGGCCAGGTACAGCCGGATCCCCTGGACGGATGTGACGAGGTTGTTGAGGGCCCCGGTGATCTCCTCCGGGGTGTAGGGGGCGGCCGGTGGTGCGGTGGAGGGCGCCGGCATTTGGGCGGTGGCGGCGCCGGAGGATGCGACCAGCGACGCAGACGGGGAGGGCAGCGGTGGGGTGTAGATGGCCAGCGGCGCGGTGGTGACGGTCGGCAGCGGAAGCGACGGGGTGGGCGGCGGCGAAGACATGATCAGAACTGGGCTACCTGATACCAAATTTTTATGGCGCTGCTAGAAGCAGGGCGCGAGAGGTCTGGCCGGGGGCCTTTTTGCCCACGGCCGAGCAAGAGGGAAGGGATTTCCTTCTTAATTCTTGTTTGATTAGATTGATACATCTGCTCTCTTTATATAGAGAGGTTTACTTGACTCCCAAGCAAGGCTTACTTGACCCCTAAGTAAGCGACCCTTATCTCTAATTAACCCTAAGACTAACGGGCTCATTAGTCCCATTACGTACTCTAACAGTATCAGTTTAGTTTTTGTTGCATGCTGGTGCCCAGTCGGTAGGATCTCGCCAGTAGTCCGGCAGAATCGGATAATTAGTGTGATATTGGTACTTGTCGCATGTCACTATTTATGTTGAAGTTATTAAGCAGTGTATTCATACTGTAACTCTCCATGCTGCAATGCTGAATTGCTCGTGAGTAATTTTTATGTGTGGGTTTAAATTAGTGGCGTTGGAAGTAAAAGCATTGGTCCCAACACTTGGTTACATCGTTCACATGTTGATAGTGACTAGTGGTTGGGGCTGCCAGAGCGGAAGCTCGGCGGTGCCAGGTGGGATAGCGCCCCTTTCACTTTCTTGTTAGGGCCATGCTTGGCACATGTTCATGCAATGGTTTTTTACAACACAAAAAACTGACATCGAGTATAATTAATCTTAAAAAATAGTTATGCAAATTATAACATCTCCAAGAGAGCAAGCAATCTGTGGTTTATCCATGGATTCAGATCTGGCAATTCCTGACAACAATATAAGCATCGTCTTCTAAACTGGGAAGAAATGGAACAGGGGTCCTATTTGATGCAATTGGGGCCCTCTCTGGTTCAAAAAGGGATTTGGCAACTGGATTTGGTGTACTCTTTGCTGGAATGGGGGTTTTGCATCGTAGAGCTGGTGCTATGTCAACTGGCATCATCATACTATTTGCTGCAGTTGGGGTCTGCTGAGTTGGGGCATCAGAAATGACCAGTGTAGTAGGGCTAGAGTCTGCTAGAGTTGGGGTGTTTTGTGGGTCAGATTATATTGCAACTACACCTAATGGGCTATTTGATTTATCAGGTGTCACTACCTTTTCCAAATACTTTGCTTGTGCTCCTCCGTGATCAGAAATCGCCCTCTTCCTTTTGGACGTCTGATACACAAGAACAACATTTGAATGGATAAATATGGTATGATGACAGATGGAATATGTACTGAAATTGGATAGGCGGTGCGTATTCACATTAAACTAAGCTAATGGCAGTGCAACAAAGTAGAAGCAATGCAAAGCATCAGTTGCAAGATATGTGCGACCAATATAATCTTGGAAAGTTAGAGCAAGCACCTTGATGGGTGAATAAGATAGGGCATCTACCTCTGACTCTAGCTCAGAATCACTGTTAGGATCATTTTCTGAGCATGAATCTGTAGGTGGAGTGCGTTTGCATTGCATTGCATCCAGACTTGATTTCAGTCCCTTAATGCCAAGTTTGATAACCATGTCATTGTTCTGCTTTATTCTTTTCATGCGTGCAAGCTCATAATCATTATGATGTTGTTCAGAATCTGAGATTCATGAAAACATAAAAAGTAGTCAGATTATCTATGGAATGCATTGCGGATTCAACTCAAAGAGTGTCTCCCTATAAACCCCTGCATATGCAAAGTTCACCCCAACCGTCTTGACAGACCACACACGTAAATACAAACCCCTTATGTCTCTATAACAGGCAGACACACATTTCAAAACTGAAGTAGGAACATTAGAATCATATCAAATTCATATTTGAACAAATAAACTAAGGAATTATGAGTGGCATAATGTTTAGCTTCAAGGGTGGAGTGTTAGTAGTGCGACACAAAGCAAGCAGGCAGATTGTATTCCATGTAAAAGATCAAAGCCTATGTAAAAGCTGGAAATGAAACTTTCTTTCTATACAGTGCAGTGTTCTTTGCCCACACATGATGGAAGAGATCACACAAAGAAATACTATTCACTCATGTCTACGGTTCCAGTATATTGAAAGAGGGTGGTCCACCCTAAAAGAATATTGACAACAAATATGACAAGGCAAGCATAGATATAGTGAATCAATCATTTACTTGTGAGCTTACTAGGACAAGTATGCATAATTGTAACTGCAGTAAGAGACCGTCCAAAATCTGAATCAACAAGTTTGTCTAGCACTTATTGTTTGCAACTAATCGACGTGAATAATTGGATGTTGTATCGAATGAGTAAGAAAGACAAGTAAAATTGTCAACAAACCTGGCTTGCAGTAGTAATCTGGGTCAATGTCACTATGACCAACAATCCAAAATGACTAGTGTCTGTTCCTAGGGCCGGAATTTTGAAACCCTGTGAACTTTACAGGTACTAAAGATTACTGAAATACATATGAACCATTAAGTGTAGGTAGCACTCATTACACAACAAACCCTAATGACAATCCTGCCTAATGATTAATGAATCAATTAGAAAATGGGTGATGAGGAGTGGCTGCTGAGTGTTGAGGACGTATCTCAGGATAAATTGGGTTGGCTTAGTGGGTGTTGCATGCCTGAGCCCTGAACGGACTGGGAAGGTAGGCACGGCGGCGCGCCCGGGCAGCGGTGACGCTGTTGGGCGAGCGGATCCTGACCTCCTGTTAGTTCGGCGTCTCCTCCTAGACTCATGGCGTCCGGGGACGGCAAGTCGCCGACGAGGTAGGCGGCTGGGGGCGAGTAGAGATCGGAAGCGCGCAGCAGAACAGAGGGGAGTTGGGGCCTGGGACGACCCAAAATCAAAGGGTGGGCCGCGGCCCACCGTGCGCACCCTGTAGAGATACACACCCAGCCGACGAACATGCATTTTTGAAACTAAATTAGGAACATTTAACTGACCAATTAAACGACTCTGTTTTAATAATATCAGATTCGTATTTGAACAACTAAGCTTGTTTAGCTTGATGGGTGGAGCAGTGTTATTATGATACGAAGCATGTATTCTGATCGTATAGTGATCATAAAAGGGGGAAACCCTAAGCATATTTTTTTAGCAAAAGAGGGTTTCCCCTCTGATTTCTATTAAAGAAACCACCACGGAACCAACATGATCAATTAAACCCTAAGCATGATCAATTAAACAGTATTATGACTGTGCCATGGCAGATTTAAATCTGCAAACCGGAGAAATGATATTTAGCATCCATTTTTTGCTTCGAACTAAGAACTAAATTCTAAGAGCTGAAAAGAAAGAAGAGTAACCAAGTTACCATCTATTTTCTGGTTGAGATCAAAAAGTTGAGGAGATATGAATTACCACCTCTCTTGCGGCGCCGTGTCGGCATCAGGGTGCGATTGCTATCGGTGGTGTTGAAGCAGATCTTTGATGGTAGACGGATGCATCGGGGGATAAGTCCCGTTGCGGTGTAAGAGAAGGTCGTGTGAGCGGCCCCGGAAAAGTGGACGACGGTTCAAACGAAATGAGGGAACGCGATGCAAGGCTCTTGGTCCATCGCCGTGGATGAGAAACGTCCATCTCTAGCATTGGACGACGCGGTCTTGGTAGGCGCTCCGGCATGGTGGAGGACGGTGGCGATGGATGGGGTGGATGACGGCGGTGATGGATGGGCTGGCGGACGGAGGAGGCTGGTGTGGGGACGGTGTTCTAGCGCGGATGTTGTATGAATGGGAAA
Source organism: Aegilops longissima (assembly GCA_021605205.1). Taxonomy (NCBI): domain Eukaryota; kingdom Viridiplantae; phylum Streptophyta; class Magnoliopsida; order Poales; family Poaceae; genus Aegilops; species Aegilops longissima. Next base: position 696,928,181 of record CM038678.1, on the reverse strand, counting down.
ATGGAGGGAGAGGTACGGGGAACCATGTTTTTGGGACGCGCCTGTCTGAAATATGGGAAAGTTACGAACTTAGCCCCCGTTTAAAATTTGGACGTCTCGTCGGTTGGGGATAGGACCGTAATCTTGCATCTCGCCAATAGTTGCCCAGAGCGATTTCGGGCGAGGAGAGGGTGTTTGGCGCCCATGGTTGGCGTCCACGGTGTATGAACAGGGCTGACAGGTAGGGCGGTTGTGTCACGTCTGAGTGAAGTTACAAACCTGCCCCTATTGAAAATATTTGCCTACATCAATTTCGGTCGAGTCGAGTTTGTTTTGCTGCCCACCGTGTATGAATGGGGAAATGGAGGGGGAAACATAGGTCTTTCGGATGAGCTTGAATAAAATGTGTTTTGCCGCCCATGTTTGGCGCCCACCATGTCATAATGGGCTCAGAGGTGGTCGTGTCACGTCTAATTGAAGTTACTAACCTACCCCTATTGAGAGCAGTGGAAATCGGGCCAATGGATTGTCCATGTAATGGGTAGACAGTAATTTCCATCTCCCAAACACTTGGCTTCGTGCATCCGACATGGGAGTGGAAATTTTGCCGCTTCTTTCAAATTTTGGAACAATAAGCATCCACATTTACCCTGGCAACTAAATTCGAATCCATTTTGTATTCCTATACGAATCTTTATAAATCATTCTATGTGTTTCTATATATCTTCAAAAGCACGACAAAGATGTATTCCACTGTCATATATGAATATGATTTACAAATGCCAATACTCAAATTAAGAAGCTAGAATCCAGTTTAAGGTGAATTCGAATATTTATGTCCAACTCCAATGTCACATGCAGCATAATGTGTACTCCCATTTAGATATGTACACAAGCAATGTATCAAGATTCAAATACTGAGTCAATCAACCAAGAATGTACATAACTAACACACATATAAACACTTATAGAGTATATGGATCAATAATATCAACTAACATACATAACCCAGGCCGCTGTAATTTTTTTGATAGAACAACATACTTTTTTTAGTGAAGCTACTACAACATCTTGGCCCTTTCCGATGCATGCCACTTAGGGTCCATCTATACTACTATTATTGATGAATGCACATTCAGTCCGATTGGCATACTTGTAGGTCTGGCACAGCAATCAAAATGAAATGTCTCTGAGTCTTATCAATTAATACAGACTTGCGCACAAATAAAACTACAAACCAAAAAACAAAAAACAATTATTACATGATCTCTAAAACAAATGGTTTGATTGATTACATGAACAAAAAAACACAAAGGTTATTCAACGATGGAAAGAGCATTTCACCTATGATTTACCAAGTGGGAATTTAACTTCCTTTTTTCCTCAGGACCTTAACAATGCGGTCAGTCTCAGCTTGCTTTGTTTTGAAATCCACCAAATATTTCATGGTTGTCTTGAGTACTGCTTGTGATTGTGTTGTTTGCTTCTTCAACATGTCAACTTCATCTCTAAGTGCAGAAGCGGAATCTCTTTCTACCACTAGCTTAGCCTCTAGAGCATCAGCAGTTGGAAATTCATAATGCACGATTGGGTCGGTGCCACTACTATGGGATGATACAACGTCCATGGGGACCTCACTCTTTGATCTTGGGCTAACCTGTTTTGCCATCAAAGTTCCGATTGGATTCCGAAAAGTTGAAGTTAGCAAAACATCTCAACTGGGAGTTATAACAGCAAATCAATTAAACACATAAGGAATTAAAGAGTTTCAATTGGATGCTGAACAGTAGTTGTTGCGGGAGCAAAGCAGTTAGACAAAGAAGTAGCTATTTAAGTTCAGGCAAACAGGTAATTCTTAACAGTAAGTACCAAACACATAGATAGGCGTAGTCTATAATAGGATTAACAGGCTATGGCATTATGTAGTCAGTACCAAACTAAATTAAGCCAAGCAATGTAATTGAACAATTTTGCAATAAGTGGCTAGCTAAAATTCGAGAAGGTGTAACGAACTTACGCTAGCTCTTTGTGCAGTGCACACCGCAACTTCTTTTTCCCTTACAAGGTTCTACGATGGAGTCCATGGCATCAATTGCCTGGATACGCAGTCCCAATACTTCTTTCTTCCCACACTTCATTGGTAAGTTGAATGGTTAATCTGGTAAGATGGTGCGTCCTTGATATGTTATATGAGGACGTGTAGTCAGACTAGTTGTAGGCACACACATCACACTGGCTTTTACTATATATTTCATGTGATTACATTTGGCATATCGAGATCTAAGAAATCTACAATAGAATGAAACACTGGCATCCTTCACGTTATTGGCGAACTCAGTTCTTAGAAACAAGCAATTCAACCATTCTGTGGGTAAATCAGAAGCGCCACTGGAATATTTTTCACTACCCCAATCATACACGCAAAAAGGGATGACACCACATAGGGGCTGGTATGGGCGGCCGCCTCGGGTGGCTGGAAAGTGTGCACCTAGTTTGAGTCGTCCCGGTTGGCCCAGGCTAGTTTTGTTCGTCCCAATGCACGAGCCGACAATGTAAAAAATGAAGAAAATGTTTAAATTTGGATGGGCCAATAACATAAGTGCAAGGCAGGCCCTATAGTAGGCTCGCGGCCCAAATGAGTGCCTCCCATATCGATCGACAACAGGAAAAATCCCAATTCGTTCGCTCCAGCCTCCAGTCTGGTTCACTCCTAACCTAGCCTCCGCTGGACAAACCGACACAGCACTTCCTCGCGCCCTTGTTGGAGGGTGCTCGCCGGGTTTCAAGCGAACGGAAGGACAAGAAGATGAAGATCCAACCCTGGGTGTAGCCTGCGTGAGAGGCAGTGGAGGCAGCACGGGCATGGCATCGAGCTTGCGCAAACGGACAGTCATAACTTGCAAGAGTAGCATGCGCAACGAGTAGGTACATCACATACCTGATTATATCTAACTCAATGGTTCAATTTCTGGCCAATAGTTAAACCTGACGGTGTTGTAAAACTTCTTGTATGTAGGGAATCTATGAGAAAGTGAAACCAATTTCTGCTTATTTTATAACTTCCCCAATCAATACTGAACTGACTGAATCTGATGTATCTAATCAAGTTTCCAGTGCAAACATACAAGCTCATGTTGTTCTTGAACCTGAAATGTCTAATGAACAAACTGCTAATGAAGGATTTAATGCAAACATTTTTACATGCTCCTGGTGATGAACATATACTGTCTAATGAGGGATCTAATGCAAGCATTTTGCAAGCTCCCATTAAAGGATTTAGTGTCTAATGATGATCTGCTATGTTGAGAGAGACATAGAGATTTGCAGGCATTGATGACAAGCAAATTATAGTACATTTTCATGGCTTGAGGAAACGTCGAGGCCATCTACCAAAAATTCCCCGTATCATGACAACGTAGCATAAATACTTTTCTAATCTGTTGTTTGAAACTATTGGCATACTTGTGCAGGATAGATATATTGATATGTAGTTTGCGCACTAGTTATAGGTGCAATTACACTTCGATATTTTCAGCCAGAGAACGAATAATTCAAGCAGGTATAGACCATGTTTGTAGTCCTTGTACACCATGTTGCATTTTGTGTTTTTTGGTGCATGCATCATTTAGTGTTTTATAATATGAACTAATTTGGATCATTATCTGGTTTTCAAAGTGCATGTAGCTTCACATTTCTCAAGTTATGTTGATTTCCGGAGTGCAAGTGCCTTCGTATTTTTTAAGTTAAATGTTCGCCCCTGGTAACTTGAATTCATGGATCCGCCACTGCACACAAATCGTAAACGCATGCCAGTACGAATTAAATGAAATGCAGGGACTTACGGCAGCTCGTTGGCTGTGCTCATCGCAGCTCGCTTGCGCTTGGGATGTTCCATGTACAAGTCCATGTTACCACTTGCTTGGATGTGCAGGCCTTGTGCTCCTTGCATCCCTCTCTGCATTTTTGACACGGTGAATGGTTGATCAAATAAGAGGAATCGGCCTTGCTGTTGTACCGGAGTACATATACTTACAAGGTTATACGGGTGTGCAGGATGTGTACCAGATCCCGTAGCGCCGTCATGCTTCGCTCAAAATGGTTTTGCTTGTTTCAGATGATACCTCCAGAAGAAATAAGAGTTAAAGTCAGAGTTGCATAGGCGTGTAAGCTAAGAGATCAGTGAAAGGATATCCAAACATTGTCGGAATAGTGCACAAGGGAGTTATGTGTGGATACCTAGTTCGGGCCGACGTTTGGGCATGCTGGCCTAGCTAGAGTGCGGGTCACTTCAGAGCCATTGAGGGTGATCCGCTAGCGTTGGCTGGCCGCGCACGGATGCAGATCTTGAGTGGCAGCAGAGTGCTACGATACGGTGGACAAGACCGTTGGTGATGCCCCAACGGCCTCGGGGGCGGAGGTGCGACGATGTCCTCGGTGAAGTAGCCCCGGTGAGGTCGGAGACGGCGTCGGTGAAGCGCACCTAATGCGGTGGAAGTCGGTGTCTATGAGGCACGTCGGTTGCGGCGGTCGACGTTGTCGGTGGACCACCCCGTGCGGTGGATGAGGGCGTAGATGAGGTAGCCCCTGTGCGGTGGTGAAGTGCGACCATCGTCTTCGTCATTGTTGTCCGGCACAGAGGTGGGGAAAGAGACAAGACGAGGGGCGATTCGAACTTTGCTTGGGTTGGCGGGGAATTAGGGATTTGTGCAATCTGGGCGCAAAAGGGGGACGATGGAGAAGGGAGATTTTGCAGGGCTGGAATTGGGGCCACCAGATATTTCAATCCGAAACATGGAAGCACGAACTTATTTTGTCGTCGTCTTTTTTTTGGGGGAGGGAGGGAGGGACGAGGATCCCCTGTCGTGGCCTAACCTACCTTTTAGTCACCGACACATGGGTCCCATAGAGCATGGGGCCACCTGTCAGTGACTCAATGGCAGGGTATGGCAGGGATTACAAAGTCAGAGGATCCACGTCCAGGAGGGCGGGGGGTGGGTGGCTGGGTGCTAAGCATCCGTCCGACACACGCGACCACCACGACACGACCCTGGTCTGCCTGGTGCGCCATCATTTGAGAATGCAAACGAATCTTCTTTCATTTGCAAATGAATCTTTATGTATTACCATGCCCGTGTTTTCCTTGCAAATAATTAGTCATTCCAAACGAGATACTATAAATTAATTAATCAGGAGTTATTTGAAAAAAAATCGAAACGGTATCCACGCTAACATGAATTAGAGTGTGTGTCACATAATTAGTTATTTGAATTAGAGTGTGTGTCACATAGTGATCTCCAATTCTAACCTGGATTTTGCATTTCACTGTATATATGCTACTTTTCTAATACAAATTCATATGTATATGATGAACACCATGGTACTGAGAAAACTTTTGGATGGATACAAAAATATGACCTACAAAATAGCACAACAACCGAGTCAATGTCAACTTTTCCAAACCTAGTATGGCACGAATTCGAAATAATTACCCATATGCATGGTCCTCAGTTCAAATCTTACAATGTACACCGAATTGAAACATTGATATTAAGTCTCGCACTATCTACATTCAAATGTTGTTTTTAGCCCCACGCCCCCCCCCCTCGGCACACAAGCTACATACTTCCTATATCAGTCAATCTTCCTCTCCTAACCACCTTACACTACTGGAATCAGCTTCTTTGCCGTCTGCCACGGTGGACGGCAAAGGCATGGATGGCGGACGGCAAATTGTCCGTCTGAACGAGGGCCAGCAAAGGCCTTCTTTGTCGTCTGCTTAATAGAAGCGGACGGCAAAGGGTTGTGTCGTTCGCCGTCGGAGCCCAGCAGACGGCAAAGATCATGGACATCAGTGGGGTGGGTTGAGAGCCGTTAGGGGTTAACAGCATGTGCTTTGCCGTCTGCTGACAGACGGCAAAGAGCTCAGCTCGGCCAACACTGAGAAGCTCCCACGTGGCCAGCTATGCCGTCTGCCAGCGGACAACAAAGAGCTTTGAATCGTTGCCGTCAGTTAGTGAACGAGGGCCAGCTAGAAGAAGAAGGAGAAGAAGGAGAAGAAGAAGAAGAGAAGAAGAAGAAGAAGAAGAAGAAGAAGAAGAAGAAGAAGAAGAAGAAGAAGAAGAAGAAGAAGAAGAAGAAGAAGAAGAAGAAGAAGAAGAAGAAGAAGAAGAAGAAGAAGGAGAAGAAGAAGGAGAAGGAGAAGAAGAAGGAGAAGAAGAAGAAGAAGGAGAAGAAGAAGAAGAAGGAGAAGAAGGAGAAGGAGAAGAAGGAGAAGGAGAAGAAGGTGTAACGCCCCCGATGCGGCTATATCTCCCACGTGTCGAGGCACGACTTAGAGGCATAACCGCATTGAAAGCAATGTCGCAAGTGAGGTAATCTTCACACAACCCATGTAATAAATAAGGGAAAGAGATACATAGTTGGCTTACAGTCGCCACTTCACACAGTACAGAATTAAACATTCATCATACCGAGTACACTCAAGGTCCGACTACGGAACCAAAATAAAAGAAGATACCCCAAATGCTAACACAGATCCCCGAATCGTCCCAACTGGGCACCACTACTGATCATCTGGAAACGACACATAGTAACGACCACGTTCCTCGTCGAACTCCCACTTGAGCTCGGTGGAATCATCTGCACCGGCCTCATCGGAACCTCGCAACTGTTTTGAAGTATCCGTGAGTCACGGGACTCAGCAATCTCACACCGCGAGATCAAGACTATTTAAGCTAATAGGAAGGACAGAGTAGTAAAGTGGAGCTGCAGCAAGCGACTAGCATATATGGTGGCTACTTCGCAAAAGAGAGCGAGAAGAGAAGCAAAGCGCGGTCGTGAAACTAATAGCGATCAAGAAGTGATCCTGAACTACTTACGCCGACATAACTCCAACACCGTGTTCACTTCCGGACCACGAGAAGAGACCATCACGGTTACACACGCGTTTGATGTGTATTTTTTGAGGTCAACTTTAGGTTATCTACAACCGGACATTAACAAATTCCCATCTGCCTCATAACCATGGGCACGGCTTTGAAAGATATTACCTGCAGGGTGTCCCAACTTAGCCCATTATAAGCTCTCACGGTCAACGAAGGATTATTCCTTCTACCGGAAGACCCGATCAATCTCGAATCCCGGACTACAAGACATTTCGACAGCAATAAAACAAGACCAGCAAAGCCGCCCGATTGTGCCGACAAATCCCGATAGGAGCTGCACATATCTCGTTCTCGTGGCACATCCGGATGAACACTACGACGGCAACCGAAGATGCCCCAAGTTGCCTCGTGGTGGCACCGCAAGTGGCTCTAGTTTGGACCAACACTCGAGGAGCATTGGCCGGGGTTTAAAATAAGATGACCCTCGGGCTCGCGAAAACCGGGGAAAAGGCTTAGGTGGCAAATGGTAAAACCAAAGTTGGGCCTTCTTTGGACGAGTCTTATTCAAAGCGAACTGTCAAGGGGGTCCCATAAATCACCCAACCGTGTGAGGAACGCAAAATCAAGGAACATAACACCGGTATGACGGAAACTAGGGTGGCAAGAGTGGAACAAAACACCAGGCATAAGGCCGAGCCTTCCACCCTTTACCAAGTATATAGATGTGTTAAACCTAGCAGATATATTCATATATTGTGATATCCCCAACAAGTAAACATGTTCCAGCAAGGAACAACATCTCCATGTTCCAACAAGGAACAAACTTCAGCTTCACCTGCAACTAGCAACGCTATAAGAGGGCTGAGCAAAGCGGTAACATAGCCAATCAACGGTTTGCTAGGAAAAGGATGGTTAGAGGCTGACATGGCAACATGGGTGGCATGATATAGCAAGTGGTAGGCATCGCAGCATAGGCATAGCAAAAGAGCGAGCAACTAGCATAGCAAAGATAGAAGTGATTTCGAGGGTATGGTCCTCTTGCCTGCAATGTTCTCAGAGTTGTCGAAAGCTTGATCCTCGAAAGCGTTCTCAACAGGTTCCTCGTTCACGTACTCGTCTCCCGGCTCTACCCAAAGCAACAACACAGACAAAGGGTCCACAATAAATCACGGTGCAATGCACAATCAACATGATGCAACAACATGACATGATTATGCGGGATGTGATATGCAAAGCGTACAAAGGCCCGGAAGGTAAATGGAAAACCAGGCATCATCTTGGCAAACCAAGCATGCCATCGGAAAGATGAGATGGTTTCGGTAGAAATCGATATAGAGATCACCGGAAACGGATGCACGGGTTGGATATGGTGGGCAAAACAAGAAGGGTGAGAAAACCAACATAACAGCGTGATGAACAAAGCCATGCACGTGCACAAAACTACCTCATAGCACAAATCAAATAAATATGCACATGAAAGACAACACATAAGCATGATGCAAAAAGACATGATCATAAACTTGCTCAAAAGCAGAAACTAATGCCTCCACTGAGTTGGTGGGATTTTTCTACCCCAAAAACATATATAATATGTTAGGGTTACCGTAGAGAAATCATCACAAAAGCACTAAGTCAAAATCTGCCTAAAATGGAAGTTAACAGAAATGGCAATTTCCAGATTTGGAAATGTCCAGAAATGGACTTGCCTAAAATAGAAAAGGAAACAAAGCTGGAAATGGAAACGTGGGGTAAGGAGAAAAAAAATAAGAATGGAGGAGGGCGCTGAGAGGCTGACAGGATGGCCCTACTGTCATAGAGACAGTGGCGAAATGGTATAAAAAGGGGGAAGAAATCCAGCCTCGGGGATTCGAACCCGGGTCTCCCCGTTGGAACCCTGCCCCTGCTACCACTGGGCTGGGTGGCGATGATCGACAGAGAAGGGCCTCGGCCCTTATCTCTCGCTGCTGCAGAGGAGACGCACCGGATAAGCGAAAACAGAAATAAAAAAAAGGCGGAGGCGCTACTGGGTTCGAACCAGTCGCCATGTGAGAGAGCTGGGGTCAACCAGCTCGGCTAGGCTAGGGAAGTCGGTAGGATCAGGAACGCTAGCTTACTTGACCAACTAACAGGCCGGACCTAAGAACAGAGAGGAAAACCGACGATGCCGGCGAGGCAACGGCGGCTACAGGGGCTCTGCGCCCTCGTCAGGACAGGTGTGCGCGGGAGGGCATCACAGGAACATGAAGGGACAAGCCCGAGCGGGGATAGCGGCATACACGCGCGGCCAAAACAACTCTGAACCCAACAACTACGGACATGCCGGAGCACGCCGAGCGCGATAAGACCACGGGCCGGAAACTGCGCTATGGTGAACTAACGGCGACAGGGAGGAGCAGGGAGGAAGTAGGGTATACCTCCTTACCCTAGGACAAGAAATCGGCGACGGAGACGGGCTGACGGCGAAGGCGTCGTGCTCTGAACTTCGCCGGGAACCTGACCGAGAAGAAGACCGAAGCAGGGGCGTCGACGAACTTGGCGATCCGGGCACCCGTAGTCGACGTCGTGGTCGAAGTCGACGACGAGGAAGACGACGGACACGGGCCGCAGGGTTGGGGTGGCCGGAGAGCACGCCGGCGACGAGGCGCGCTCCCAGATGCGCTCGGGACGGAGCGGGGCGGCGAAACGGGTGGCTCTCTTACCTGGCGGCGGCGAGAGGGAGAGGGAAACCCTAGGGTTCGGCTTGACGCGGAGAGGGGATAAGTAGGGGCTAGGGCGACGGGCGAGCTCACGCTCCCTCGTGCTCCGGGGTCCCCATGGCGATGGCGAGAGGAGAGGGAAAAGGCGGGTGAAAAGAACAGCAACGACGCTGCCAGGCGGGACCGGCGCGTCCACGTGGACGGGCGCTAGCGGGGGTAAGTGCGGCTGTGGGTGCGCGAAGGCAGGAGGAGAGGCGAGCGGGCTGGCGCGCCTGCTCTCTGGGCTGCGGGGCTGAGGGAAGCTGGGCCGGCTCGGAGTGGCCGGGGCCCAGGTAGAGAGGGACTCGCTGGGCTGCCCTGCTGCTGCTGCCTCCTTTTCTTTTCCTTTTTTTAAAATCCAAAGGAAGAGAAAAGAAAGTACAGAAAGAAATGAAAAGAGTTTGAGTGAAAGGAAAATATCCCCAAACTCCTGGAATTCTCCACTATTTAAATAAATTGTAATGGACATTTTTAGAGGTAGAAAAATAATGCAAGTTTGGAAATACTTCAAACTTGTGCCATTTTTGAACCTGACCATAACAACTTCAAAAGAGGAGATTAATTGGCAGAGATGTTTAGTGCAAAGAGCATGATAAGCAGGGAGAAGATGAACATTAATTGAGAAAGGGAATTATAGCCCTTGACAAGGAAAGAAGTAGAGGGAAGGAGGAGATGGCAATGCAAGTTGAGAATGAAACATGCAACCACATGACATGTAAGAGAACACCACAACCACATGATAAGAAGGGAAAAGCAAGATGACAAGAGGCACAAATGCAATATGGTAAAAGAGCAAAACAAAGAAAAGAGAAAAACCCAACATAACCAAACAAAAGAGGCCAAGCATGACAAAAACCCACAAGACTTGGATGAGGCCAAATTGATAAATTGCCCAAAAGGGGAAGTTTACATCCAGGGTGTTACAACACTCCACCACTACAAGAGGATCTCGTCCCGAGATCTAGGACTGAAAGAACTCCGGATACTCAGAACGGAGGTGATCCTCGCGCTCCCAGGTAGCTTCTCGGTCGGAATGGTGTGACCACTTCACTTTCAGGAATTTGATTGACTTGTTGCGAGTCTTGCGCTCGGTTTCTTCAAGAATAGCAACGGGGTGCTCATGATAAGAGAGATCTTCTTGAAGGTCAATCTCTTGAAGTTGATAGTGCGCTCAGAGTCTTGAAGCACTTGCGAAGCTGTGACACGTGAAACACATCGCACGCTTGCAAAGTTGGATGGAAGCTCAAGTTGATAGGTGAGATCGCCTCTTTTCCCAATGATCTTGAAAGGACCCACGATCTAGGGGCAAGCTTCCCTTTGATACCGAAGCGACGAGTACCTTTCATTGGAGAGACGCGGAGGTAGACATGATCTCCGATTTCAAAAGTCACATCACGGTGCTTATCATCATAATAGCTCTTCTGGCGCGATTGCGCGGCTTTGAGATTCTCACGAATGACTTGGCACATTTCTTCTGCTTCTGTGATCAAGTCATTGCCAAGAAGTTGGCGTTCACCTGTCTCAGACCAATTGAGAGGAGTACGGCACTTTCTGCCATAGAGAATTTCAAATGGGGCCTTGCCCGAACTCGCTTGGAAGCTGTTGTTGTAGGAGAACTCGGCATATGGAAGACAATCTTCCCACTTCATACCGAAAGAAATGACACAAGCCCTGAGCATATCTTCAAGGATTTGATTAACTCGCTCGACTTGGCCACTTGTTTGAGGATGGAAAGCTGTGCTGAAACGAATGTTGGTGCCCATGGCCTTCTGAAAAGAATCCCAGAACTTGGAGGTAAAGATGCTGCCACGGTCTGAAGAGATCACTTGAGGAATACCGTGCAAGGAGACAATCCTGGAGGTGTATAGCTCTGCCAACTGAGCTGAGTGATGGATTCTTTGATAGGATGAAAATGAGCCACTTTAGTAAGCTTGTCAATGACAACGAAGATAGCATCATTTCCACGCTTGGACTTTGGAAAGCCAGTCACGAAGTCCATTTCAATATGGTCAAACTTCCATTCAGGAATAGCAAGAGGTTGGAGGAGACCAGCTGGTCTTTGGTGTTCTGCTTTCACTCTTCTGCAGACATCACATTCATTCACGAATTGAGCAATTTCTCGCTTCATTCGAGTCCACCAATATGACTGCTTGAGGTCATGGTACATCTTCGTACTTCCGGGATGAATGGATAGAAGCGAATTATGAGCCTCGCTCATAATGACTTTTCTCAGATCACCCTTAGGAACCACAATCCGTCCTCAAAGAACAGAGTGTCTTTGTCATCAACGCGAAGCACTTGTACTTGAAATGCCCTTGTCGATACCACGCTTCACCTTTTTCACCATGGCATCCGAAGTTGAGCCTCACGAATCTGATCTTCCAAAGTAGGAGAGACTATGAGGTTGGCAAGAAAGCCTTGAGGAACAACTTGAAGATTCAGCTTATGGAAAGATTCAGAGATCCGGTGAAAGGGCTTGAGGATTAGACTGTTAAAGAAGCTTTCCTGCTCAAAGCATCTGCAATGACATTGGCTTTGCCCGAGTATACTCAATACTTGGGTTGTACTCTTGAATCATTTTGACCCATCGAGTCTGCCTGAGGTTGAGGTTGGGCTGAGTGAAGATGTACTTGAGACTCTTGTGATCAGTGAAAATGTCCACTTTCCTTCCCAACAAGAGATGTCTCCACGTAATCAATGCATGGACAACTGCCGCCAACTCAAGATCGTGAGTGGGGTAGTTCTTCTCGTTGGGCTTCAACTGGCGAGAGGTATAAGCCACAACTCTCTTCTCTTGCATTAACACAGACCGAGACCTTGAAGGAAGCATCACGAAAACTTCATATGGCTTGGATTCATCAGAGGAGTCGAACAGGAGCTGTGACGAGTTTCTCTTTGAGGGTATTGAAAGCAACGTCACATTCAGGAGACCAGACATACTTCACATGTTTCTGGAGAAGGTTGGAAAGAGGCTTTGCAATCTTGGAGAAGTTCTCAACGAATCTTCGCAATAGCTTGCAAGACCAAGAAAGTCATGGAGCTGCTTGACATTCGAGGAGGTTCCCAATTCACAATTGCGGACACCTTCTCGGGATCAACAGCGATGCCCTTGGCAGAGATGATATGACCAAGATAAAGCACTTCATCAAGCCAAAATTCACATTTGGAGAACTTCAGATAGAACTGATACTCTCGAGCTTGTCTAGCACCAATCGCAAATGTTTGGCATGATCCTTCTTATTCTTGGAGAAGACCAAAATATCATCAAGATAGACCAAGACGAATTCATTGGTGTAAGGATTGAATATGAAGTTCATCATCCGAGAGAAAGTTGGAGGAGCATTGACGAGGCCGAAAGACATGACAAGATATTCATAAGAACCAAAGCTTGTTCGAATGCTGTCTTGGGAATATCTTGTTCACGAATGCGAATCTGATGATACCCCATACGAAGGTCAAGCTTAGAGAACACCGTAGCACCTTTGAGTTGCTCGAAAAGCTCATTGATGTTGGGAAGTGGATACTTTTTCTTGATTGTCTTCTTATTCAATGGACGGTAATCGACACAAAGTCGGTCCGTGCCATCCTTCTTCCGGACAAAAGAACACCACAACCCCAAGGAGATGAACTCGGTCCGATCAAACCCAGACGCTCTTGTTCATCGAGCTGCTTCTTCAATTCCTCAGCTCATCAGGTCCAAGCTTGTATGGACGCTGCAAACGGGTTCGAGTGCAGTGCTCAAGATCGATAACGAACTCAAGCGGCCGATGAGGAGGCATACCCGAAGCTCTTCCGAAAGACATCTTGGTACTCACAAACGATCGAATCGAGAGATGGCATTCAATTCGCCCTTCTCATTGAGAGAAAACAACCAATGGTTTCATCACGAGAGGCATAGATGGTCACATCATTAGAAGAGTGAGTCAATTGAATTTCTCTGGCAGCACAATCAAGCTGAGCTTTGTGCTGATAAAGCCAGTCCATTCCGAGAATAAGATCAATATCCGAGTCACCAAGAACCACTGGTTTAGAAAGAAATCTATAATCGCCCATCTTGATAGAAACATCCGGGACGCAAACATTAGATGTCATTTGCTTGCCCGGGGACACAATCTTCAACGGAATAGGAATCTTTTCCGTCACGAATTCATGCTTGGCAACAAAAGGTCTCGAAATGAAAGAAAGCGATGCACCAAAGATCAAATAAGACTTTAGCAGAATATCATTAATCGAGAGATTACCCATTAGCACATCTCAAGAATCCTCCGCTGAGCTGCATTCATCATATTGACTTTGGCATATTTTGGATTATGCTTGACCACCGCATTGCTGGAAGATTTCACAGAGGAGGAGGCGGAAGACGCCTCTGGTTGAAGCACTTGTTAGATAGTGACCCTTCTGCCGACACTTGTTGCAAGTGACCTCGAGAGCGGACGGTGGTAAGGAGCACTTGACCTTGGAGCTTGAGAATTAGACTTGTTACGATAGCTTGGGTTGGGTGGGTGGGAAGATCCACGGCCACCTGAGTTCTTCTGGTGGTAAGGCCGACGGAACGGAGGAGGGGCAGGTAAAACTTCTGCTGCTTGGCTGCCACTTGAGAGGACGAGGAGGACTGAACTGCATCCTGATTCTCTTCTTAGAAGCCTCGCATTTGAGCTGTGCCGCTTCTTGCTTGAGAGCCATGTTGTAGAAATCATCATACTTATCTCGCTCAAACAGCACAAGAGGTAATTGCAGATCTTCTCTCGCACCACCTCCGAATCGATAGATCATACTCCTTTCATCAGTACGTCTTGCTTAGCAAAACGAGCGAAGCTCGAACTGGATATTGTATTGATAGACAGACATGGTGCCTTGCTTGAGATTGCGGAACTCCTCACGCTTGCTCTCAACAACACTCTCCGAATGTGATGAGCTCGAAATCACGGCGGAACTCATCCTGTAATGACACGACCTCCTCTCGAATCTTTGTATTCTGGAACCACTCAGCAGCTTGATCCTTGAGTTGAAACGATGCAAACTTGACAAAGTCCTCGTGTCCGACATTGCTACTGATCAAAGTGCTTGCAGATGTCCACTAACCAATCATCGCGTCGTTGCCTCAACACGTAAACCGAAAGACTTCGCTGATTAGCGAGAAACCGATCGAGAGTAGCAAAGTGTGGCTGATTGTTGCCTTGACCTTGATTGCCTTGATTGCCTTGATTGCCTTGCCCTGAGTACGTTCTTGCAAGAGCTGCAAAATCATCTCGAGCATTGGCATTGGTGGCTGCCATGATAGCTTGCCGTGCCTCGGAGGCGGAGGTGGAGGTGGAGGTGGAGGATTCGACCGATCCCCATCATTGCGATCCGGATTCAGACGCTGGCGGAGCCATCTGAAGAGGGTGACATCCGTTAGTCCTTTGATAGACAAATTGATAAGTAGAATCAACGGATAGAAATTGCAACATATAGTCTTCACAATAAACATTCGAACAAGAATGAACGAATGAATTCCCAAAGTTAATCATCACACGTCCAATAAAGTGAGAAGCCACTTATAAAAAGATATGGAAAACAACATCAGTCTTAGAAACAAATCGAATATCACAACTGAAAACAAAAGGTTGACTGCTAGAATGAGCCGGAACAAACACATAATAGAGATTTCGCGAAAAGTGTTCGTGGTGGGGCCCACACGGACACGACGTATAGCGGACGTCACGAATGACTAACAAGACGTCCCCGAATCAGCATAGCCAAGGATTCTTTAAGACGCCTTGCGACCATCAGAATCGACCGTGAATGGGCGGACCACTAGACGTTGAACCCCAATCTCAAATCATACATCATCGGAAAGAATATCCCGTAAGCTACTAGAATTCCCACCTATAAACTCCGAAACTTTCTGGTTATGCAATTTGGTGTTGGGGATACAGGGACACAAAATATATCACCCAAACTAACAATACCTAGATCCAATTGTATCCATCCGTCAACACATAACCAAGAAATCCTCGAAATCGTGTACCTCGACCTTGAAAAACATCCGTTATGCAAGTCATGGCAATACTCCCGACTCGCCACAAGATCGGGCTATCAGGGTTATCTCACCAACAACTGCACAAAAGAGATTTCGATGTCGGCAAAACTCGGTATTCCGAACTGCAACGATAAAATTGTGACGACAACACCTCGGAGCTCAACTCCCGGACACCGCCACAACCCCTAAATGTCGAGGCACCAAGAACAATGTTCTCGTCACAAAACCATCGAACGATTCCAAGATACCCACGTGATCCTAAAAAAATTTTAGTGAAATTTGAGAAGAGGAGAGTCAAAACTCTCGTCGGGAGACCTCACAGAGCGATGAAGGACTGGGAAGTAAAAAGAATCCTACTCTCCGATATATATAATCCTAAGACTCAAAACATTTTCCATTCTAGACTCAACAACGCCAAGAAACAATCAAGTAGGGGCTCCTAAGTCGGGAAGGCTCGATTACCAACTTGTAGCGCCCCGATGCGGTTATATCTCCCACGTGTCGAGGCACGACTTAGAGGCATAACCGCATTGAAAGCAATGTCGCAAGTGAGGTAATCTTCGCACAACCCATGTAATAAATAAGGGAAAGAGATACATAGTTGGCTTACAATCACCACTTCACACAAGACAAAATTAAACATTCATCATACCGAGTACACTCAAGGTCCGACTCACGGAACCAAAATAAAAGAAGATACCCCAAATGCTAACACAGATCCCGAATCGTCCCAACTGGGCACCACTCTCGATCATCTGGAAACGACACATAGTAACGACCACGCCTCGTCGAACTCCCACTTGAGCTCGGTGGAATCATCTGCACTGGCCTCATCGGAACTCGCAACTGTTTTGAAGTATCGTGAGTCACGGGACTCAGCAATCTCACACCCGCGAGATCAAGACTATTTAAGCTAATAGGAAGGACAGAGTAGTAAAGTGGAGCTGCAGCAAGCGACTAGCATATATGGTGGCTACTCGCAAAAGAGAGCGAGAAGAGAAGCAAAGCGCGGTCGTGAAACTAATAGCGATCAAGAAGTGATCCTGAACTACTTACGCCGACATAACTCCAACACGTGTTCACTTCCCGGACTCCACGAGAAGAGACCATCACGGTTACACACGCGGTTTGATGTGTATTTTTTAGGTCAACTTTAGGTTATCTACAACCGACATTAACAAATTCCCATCTGCCTCATAACCATGGGCACGGCTTTGAAAGATATTACCTGCAGGGTGTCCCAACTTAGCCCATTATAAGCTCTCACGGTCAACGAAGGATTATTCTTCTACCGGAAGACCCGATCAATCTCGAATCCCGGACTACAAGACATTTCGACAGCAATAAAACAAGACCAGCAAAGCCGCCCGACAGCCGACAAATCCCGATAGGAGCTGCACATATCTCGTTCTCGTGGCACATCCGGATGAACACTACGACGGCAACCGAAGATGCCCCAAGTTGCCTCTGTGGTGGCACCGCAAGTGGCTCTAGTTTGGACCAACACTCGAGGAGCATTGGCCCGGGGTTTAAAATAAGATGACCCTCGGCTCGCGAAAACCCGGGGGAAAAGGCTTAGGTGGCAAATGGTAAAACCAAAGTTGGGCCTTGCTGGACGAGTCTTATTCAAAGCGAACTGTCAAGGGGGTCCCATAAATCACCCAACCGTGTGAGGAACGCAAAATCAAGGAACATAACACCGGTATGACGGAAACTAGGGTGGCAAGAGTGGAACAAAACACCAGGCATAAGGCCGAGCCTTCCACCCTTTACCAAGTATATAGATGTGTTAAACATAGCAGATATATTCATATATTGTGATATCCCCAACAAGTAAACATGTTCTAGCAAGGAACAACATCTCCATGTTCCAACAAGGAACAAACTTCAGCTTCACCTGCAACTAGCAACGCTATAAGAGGGCTGAGCAAAGCGGTAACATAGCCAATCAACGGTTTGCTAGGAAAAGGATGGTTAGAGGCTGACATGGCAACATGGGTGGCATGATATAGCAAGTGGTAGGCATCGCAGCATAGGCATAGCAAAAGAGCGAGCAACTAGCATAGCAAATATAGAAGTGATTTCGAGGGTATGGTCCTCTTGCCTGCAATGTTCTCAGAGTTGTCGAAAGCTTGATCCTCGAAAGCGTTCTCAACAGGTTCCTCGTTCACGTACTCGCCTCCCGCCTACCCAAAGCAACAACACGCACAAAGGGTCCACAATAAATCACGGTGCAATGCACAATCAACATGATGCAACAACATGACATGATTATGCGGGATGTGATATGCAAAGCGTAAAGCGCTCCGAAGGTAAATGGAAAACCAGGCATCATCTTGGCAAACCAAGCATGCCATCGGAAAGATGAGATGGTTTCGGTAGAAATCGATATAGAGATCACCGGAAACGGATGCACGGGTTGGATATGGTGGGCAAAACAAGAAGGGTGAGAAAACCAACATAACAGCGTGATGAACAAAGCCATGCACGTGCACAAAACTACCTCATAGCACAAATCAAATAAATATGCACATGAAAGACAACACATAAGCATGATGCAAAAAGACATGATCATAAACTTGCTCAAAAGCAGAAACTAATGCCACCACTGAGTTGGTGGGATTTTTCACCCCAAAAACATATATAATATGTTAGGGTTACCAGAGAGAAATCATCACAAAAGCACTAAGTCAAAATCTGCCTAAAATGGAAGTTAATGAAATGGCAATTTCAGATTTGGAAATGTCCGAAATGGACTTGCCTAAAATAGAAAAGGAAAAAAGCTGGAAATGGAAACGTGGGGTAAGGAGAAAAAAAAATAAGAATGGAGGAGGGCGCTGAGAGGCTGACAGGATGGCCCTACTGTCATAGAGACAGTGGCGAAATGGTATAAAAAGGGGGAAGAAATCCAGCCTCGGGGGGGATTCGAACCCGGGTCTCCCCGTTGGAACCCCGCCCCTGCTACCACTGGGCTGGGTGGCGATGACTGACAGAGAAGGGGCCTCGGCCCTTATCTACTGCTGCTGCAGAGGAGACGCACCGGATAAGCGCGAAAACAGAAATAAAAAAAAGGGCGGAGGCGCGCCTGGGGTTCGAACCCAGGTCGCCGCGGTGAGAGAGCGGGGGGTCAACCAGCTCGGCTAGGCTAGGGAAGTCGGTAGGATCAGGAACGCTAGCTTACTTGACCAACTAACAGGCCGGACCTAAGAACAGAGAGGAAAACCGACGATGCCGGCGAGGCAACGGCGGCTACAGGGGCTCTGCGCCCTCGTACAGACTGGGTGTGCGCGGGAGGGCATCACAGGAACATGAAGGGACAAGCCCGAGCGGGGATAGCGGCATACACGCGCGGCCAAAACAACTCTGAACCCAACAACTACGGACATGCCGAAGCACGCCGAGCGCGATAAGACCACGGGCCGGAAACTGCGCTATGGTGAACTAACGGCGACAGGGAGGAGCAGGGAGGAAGTAGGGTATACCTCCTTACCCTAGGACAAGAAATCGGCGACGGAGACGGGCTGACGGCGAAGGCGTCGTGCTCTGAACTTCGCCGGAACCTGACCGAGAAGAAGACCAAGCAGGGCGCCGACGAACTTGAGATCCGGCACCAGAGTCGACGCCGTGGTGGTCGAAGTCGACGACGAGGAAGACGACGGACACGGGCCGCAGGGTTGGGGTGGCGGAGAGCACGCTGGCGACGCAGGCGCGCCCCAGATGCGCGCCGGGACGGAGCGGGCGGCGAACGGTGGCTCTTTACCGGGCGGCGGCGACGAGAGGGAGAGGGAAACCCTAGGGTTCGCTTGACGCGAGAGGGATAAGTAGGGGCTAGGGCGACGGGCGAGCTCACGCTCCCTCGTGCTCCGGGTCCCCATGGCGATGGCGAGAGGAGAGGGAAAAGGCGGGTGAAAAGAACAGCAACGACGCTGCCAGCGGGACCGGGCGCGCCCACGTGACGGGCGCTAAGCGGGGTAAGTGCGGCTGTGGGTGCGCGAAGGCAGGAGGAGAGGCGGCGGGCTGGCGCGCCTGCTCTCGGGCTGCGGGCTGAGGGAAGCCGGGCCGGCTCGGAGTGGCCGGGCCTGTAGAGAGGGACTCACTGGGCTGCCCTCTCTGCTGCTGCCTCCTTTTCTTTTCCTTTTTAAAATCCAAAGGAAGAGAAAAGAAAGTACAGAAAGAAATGAAAAGAGTTTGAGTGAAAGGAAAATATCCCCAAACTCCTGGAATTCTCCACTATTTAAATAAATTGTAATGGACATTTTTAGAGGTAGAAAAATAATGCAAGTTTGGAAATACTTCAAACTTGTGCCATTTTTGAACCTGACCATAACAACTTCAAAAGAGGAGATTAATTGGCAGAGAGGTTTAGTGCAAAGAGCATGATAAGCAGGGAGAAGATGAACATTAATTGAGAAAGGGAATTATAGCCCTTGACAAGGAAAGAAGTAGAGGGAAGGAGGAGATGGCAATGCAAGTTGAGAATGAAACATGCAACCACATGACATGTAAGAGAACACCACAACCACATGATAAGAAGGGAAAAGCAAGATGACAAGAGGCACAAATGCAATATGGTAAAAGAGCAAAACAAAGAAAAGAGAAAAACCCAACATAACCAAACAAAAGAGGCCAAGCATGACAAAAACCCACAAGACTTGGATGAGGCCAAATTGATAAATTGCCCAAAAGGGGAAGTTTACATCCAGGGTGTTACAGAAGGAGAAGGAGAAGAAGAAGAAGAAGAAGAAGAAGAAGAAGAAGAAGAAGAAGAAGAAGAAGAAGAAGAAGAAGAAGAAGAAGAAGGAGAAGAAGAAGGAGGAGCAGAAGGAGGAGCAGAAGGAGGAGGAGAAGAAGAAGAAGAAGAAGAAGAAGAAGAAGAAGAAGAAGAAGAAGAAGAAGAAGAAGAAGAAGAAGAAGAAGAAGAAGAAGAAGAAGAAGAAGAAGAAGAAGAAGAAGAAGAAGAAGAAGAAGAAGAAGAAGAAGAAGAAGAAGAAGAAGAAGAAGAAGAAGAAGAAGAAGAAGAAGAAGGAGGAGAAGAAGAAGAAGAAGAAGAAGAAGAAGAAGAAGAAGAAGAAGAAGAAGAAGAAGAAGAAGAAGAAGAAGAAGAAGAAGAAGAAGGAGAAGAAGGAGAAGAAGGAGAAGAAGAAGAAGAAGAAGAAGAAGAAGAAGAAGAAGAAGAAGAAGAAGAAGAAGAAGAAGAAGAAGAAGAAGAAGAAGAAGAAGAAGAAGAAGAAGAAGAAGAAGAAGAAGAAGAAGAAGAAGAAGAAGAAGAAGAAGAAGAAGAAGAAGAAGAAGAAGAAGAAGAAGAAGAAGAAGAAGAAGAAGAAGAAGAAGAAGAAGAAGAAGAAGAAGAAGAAGAAGAAGAAGAAGGAGAAGAAGAAGAAGGAGGAGAAGAAGAAGGAGAAGAAGAAGAAGAAGAAGAAGAAGGAGAAGAAGAAGAAGAAGAAGAAGAAGAAGAAGAAGAAGAAGAAGACGAAGAAGAAGAAGAAGAAGAAGAAGAAGAAGGAAGAAGAAGAAGAAGGAAGAATAAGAAGGAGAAGAAGAAGAAGGAGAAGAAGGAGAAGGAGAAGAAGGAGGAGAAGAAGAAGGAGAAGAAGAAGGAGGAGAAGAAGAAGGAGGAGCAGAAGGAGGAGCAGAAGGAGGAGCAGAAGAAGACGAAGAAGCAGAAGAAGCAGAAGAAGAAGAAGAAGGAAGAAGAAGAAGAAGGAAGAAGAAGAAGGAGAAGAAGAAGAAGGAGAAGAAGGAGAAGGAGAAGAAGAAGAAGACTTCTTATTCTTCATTTCTTCCTATTCCTTCTTTTCTTCGTCTTCCTTGATTTTCTTCATCTTATTATGCCATTTGTGGACTAAATATGCTAAATTATGTCATAAATGGACTAAATAGGCTAAATAAGAAGAAAAATACCGTTATCACGGAGGTGAAGGAACGGTCGGGGCTGCGCCAGTGGCAGGCAGCTGTGAAGGTCCGGTCGGGGTTCCGCCATTGCCAGACGCAGAAGGATTGGTCGATGCTTGTCTGGAGGCATGCTGCACCAATGATGATTTACAATAATGTCTCGTTAGCATGATGCAACTGAAATGTGAATACTAGTAACTAATTATCATTCAAATCAAACTCATTGTCGTCGCCGTTGCAATCTGGGGCATCGACGGAGGGGTCTGACCGTTTTTCTCGCACATGGTCTGCACATTTGGTTCTCACGAGTTAGTCATATTAGTTAGTATTAATGCGAATATTACGTGCATGATTTGGCTAATATGCATGAGAAACATACCACGAGGAGCTCGTATAGGGCTCGGTGATACGCCTCATTCCAGTTCCTCTCCTCCTCCAACAACTTAGCCGTCCTCTCCTCCATCTCCCTCTCCCTCTTCGCCGCCTCCCTTTTTGCCTCCTCCAAAAGCGCCTGGATGTTCAATCTCTGTTTCTCAACCAATGCCTGCAACACAACACTCCTCGTTAGCATTGTAATCATCGACGGACGCACACACAATGTAATGGAGGAAAGGTGAGAGAGTCTGTATAACTAACCGCCATGGCGAGCTTTGCGGGCCGTGCACGAGGCATTATCTATGGAGTAGAGCTACTTTGGCGCTTCTTGATCTGCAGGAGAGTCCTAAGACAACATATAAGTCCATCACCAATGGCTACGGAGCCATGGGACCTCCCTCCACCAGATATCGTCACCATCTCTGTATCAAAAGGATCCTGGATTATCTAGGTCAGACTTCGAGAATGCCTTGGCCTTCTTGTAAGGGGCACTATGGGCCATGCCATAGAGGTTGAACAGATTTGGCACATGCTTCTTGTTGTGGTGCACCTGAGAGAGAGGAACAAAATATTAGTTAAGGGCTCAAGCTAGCATGAAGAATGATATTGCTATGTAAATAGGTCATTTTGGAGCTAAGTAAGGTTATTATGTCATTTTCGAGAAAAATAAGCTAAGTTTAGGTCATTTTGGAGGTAACCAAGATTATTATGCCATTTCTGATGAAAGAATGCTAATTATGTCATTATTGAGCTATCCAAGGTAGTTATGCCATTTTTTAATCTAACTAAATCATATTTAGGCATTTTATAGAGCTATATAAGGTTATTATGTCATTTTAGATCTAATTATATCATGAATGAACTAGCTAAGATTAGTTTAGGTTGTTATTGAGCTATCCAAGGTAGTTATGCCATTTCTTAACTAACTAAAGCATATTTAGTTATTTTATAGAGCTATCTAAGGTTATTATGTCATTTTAGAGCTAATTATGTCATAAATGTACTATCCAAGGTAGTTATGCCATTTTTTAACTAACTAAGCATATTAAGTCACTTCGGAAGGGAAAAATGCTAGCATGAAGAATCAAATTGCATGAATCATGTAGCAAACCACATATCCAGTGATCCCCGTACTCAAACAGGCTGGAGCTCCCTTGATGGTGTAGCACACCAACCATTTGGTCACGCTTATCCTTGGCCCTATGGTGTTCGACTAGCCATTGGGCAAAGCACCACGTATCCACCAACGCCTCCCAACTGTACATCTTATCCGCACACCATCTAGGGGGCACCTAAGTTAGTCAAGAGAAATTTCAGTGCTACGCCTACGAATCAAATCAAGAAAACTAAGTTCAAGGCCTTAAGAATAGGTAATTACCTGCAAGTGCTTCTCCTTACTAAGAAACTTGCCGCAACACTTCTTCTTGCCCCTCTTAATACCCTTCCAGGCGTAGTAGTCTTGAACGGCCTGCACCCGAGCCTCGTGCCATAAGTTCTGAAGTAGGCGCTTGCACTCGGCTTCGACAACCATAGACGCGGCCTCCTCCTCTCCCTCTGAAATCCTATAGAAGGTCTGCAATCAAACAAGACAACATTGATTAGTACAATCACTAGGTAGTGTTGATTTTTAATTCTATAAAGGAGAAATTACCCAAAACCGACGGAACACAATGTCGGCCATCGTCTCGCACAAGACATCGGTGACCATCTCCTTCGCCGGGGCCGGGGCAATGAAGTACAGCTCCCAGCTCAGTGCTAGCTGTGGAACCTGACCCTCACCGGGCTACGTGACCCAGCTAGGGAAGTGCTGCCGGCAAAGCACACCAAGGACCTGTGTTGGGGATATAACTATTAGGCCTGACCCGCCCAGGAGAGGCCGGGTCATGCCTACAATGAAGCCCACGAAGACACTTGAATATGATGGCTCACTTAAAGGCCCAAGGCCCAGAGGCGATTTAAGGCATGTAGAGATAAGCCGCCATGTATGCATAACTTGTATTGTAAGAAAGGAATAGAGAGAGACCAAGCCGAACGTTGTTTATGAACCGGCCGGGACTCTGTGAGCCGATGGGCATCGACCTCTCTATATAAAGGGACAACCCGGCGACGGTTCAGGGAAAGTAACATCAGATCGAGAACTAGGTCAAGCGGATTCGCTCCCTGGTTATCGATTCATAAGCAATCCCACCCAAAACTGGATCGTAGGCTTTTACCTTCACCCCAAGTGGCCGAACCAGTATAAACCTCATGTCCTTTGTCCCGCTTAACCCCTTTAAGCTTCCTAGTTGCGATGGCTCCATGACTAAGTCCTTACGCTAGGACATCTGACGTGACAATTACACGACAGTTGGCGCCCACCGTTGGGCCAGCGCACAGTGGATTTGAGTTCTTGAAGGGCAGTTTGAAGGGCTCAAGGGATACGCTGTGGGCCAGATGACCAAGAGTCGTCGCGGCAAGCTCTACATCGACAATGCAGGCTGGGGCCCCGACGCCATCTCAATAGAGTACAGGTACCAGGTCCCCTTCGGCGGAATCCACGTCTTCATCGCCAAGATCGGCGAGCCGGGCCTTGAGCCGGACATCTGCACCGACATCATCGAGACGGCTCAGTGTGCGAGACCCGCAAGGGCTCAACCCGCTATGAGGCATGCCTTCATGGGATGCATCCATGGAGGAGAATTTTCTGAAGGATCTATCTCTGGCGGTGAGACGGCCATCTACTCTGATGGTGACTCGTCCACAGGTGAGACGGATTCGTTGTATCAACTGCAGGACGGCGGGCTTGGGGGCTGTTCTGATGGCAGCAGTATTCCGGACCCCTTTGAGCCACCAAGCAGAGTCGGAATCTTCATGGCAGGTACCCAACCTACGTTAACTTCATCAACTGCGGCAGCAATGATCTCCGGGACAGCAGCAGCCGGGGCAGGAGGCCCTGTGTGCTCGCCAGCTCAGGTGTTGATGGAGCTCACGGATAAGTTGATGACCCTATTAACCATCGTGGTCAATGTCGGTGTCAAAACCGGCGGATCTCGAGTAGGGGGTCCCGAACTGTGCGTCTAATGCTAATGGTAACAGTAGGCTGGGGACACGATGTTTACCCAGGTTCGGGCCCTCTCGATGGAGGTAATACCCTACTTCCTGCTTGATTGATCTTGATGATATGAGTATTACAAGAGTTGATCTACCGCGAGATCAGAGAGGTTAAACCCTAGAAGCTAGCCTATCGTATGATTGTTGTTGTGTCCTACGGACTAAACCCTCTGGTTTATATAGACACCGGAGGGGGCTAGGGTTACACAAGGTCGGTTACAGACAAGGAGATCTATCATCCAGATCGCCAAGCTTGCCTTCCACGCCAAGGAGAGTCCCATCCGGACACGGGACGAAGTCTTCAATCTTGTATCTTCATAGTCCTACAGTCCGGCAAAAGCATATAGTCCGGCTGTCCGGATACCCCCTTATCCAGGACTCCCTCAGTAGCCCCTAAACCAGGCTTCAATGACGATGAGTCCAGCGCGTAGATTGTCTTTGGCATTGCGAGGCAGGTTCCATCTCCGAATACTCCAAGATAAATTCCGAACACAAGGACCGTGTCCGGCTCTGCAAGACAAATTTCATATACCACTGTAGAGAGGATAATAAACCACGAATCTAATCTGCTGACAACACTTCGTAGTGTGACATCACACCATGGTCCAGCTTTTATTCGAATCGTTCTTTTTTCAACCAGTTACCACACACATTACGAGGCGGTTCCATTGGCACGTCTTGTCGAAGCAGAGATCGTGTTCCTCTTATTACAGGATCCTCATCAATACGGGTATGGGTAACCCAACCGTGCCTGTTGGCATGACTCCGTGTTTTTAGGCAAGTCCCGAATGGTTACACTGGGGATGCTTGATATTCTTCCCCCTTTCATAAAGGAGTCGAGGCCTATCCCTCTATCTCCACGCTCGCGCCTTCTCGCGCCCTGAGTTCCAACACCCAAAGCTCGAGCTTAAGCACCTCAGATCTTTGATCATGTCCGGATCTGACCATAAAGGCCGGTGGATGGCTTCCTCTGTCACAGAGGAGGATATTGCGAAGCTTAGGGAGGTCGAGTATTTAACCACCGATGTAAAGCACAGGCTTCCCGCCCCCGAACAGGTTATCCCTACTCCCGATCCTAACGAGAGCGTCGTATTTGTCTCCCACTTCCTCCGGGGCTTGGGTTTTACTCTTGATCCCTTTGTGAGGGGGCTCATGTTCTACTACAGGCTAGATTTCCACGCTCTAGCTCCGGATTCCATCCTCCACATCTCGTCGTTTATCGTCGTGTGCGAAGCCTTCCTCCACATCACCCCCCACTTCGGCCTATGGCTCAAGACTGTCAATGTGAAGCCGAAGATGTTTGAGGGGCGACACGGAGAGTGCGGAGGCGCCATAATAAGCAGGAACGCCGATACCCCGGCCGTGGCCCGAGGGCTCCTTCCCGGAGGTATCCGATCCATGGCAACGGAGGTGGTTGTATGTCACAGCTCCCCGAGACTCAAAGTGGGCGGCCGCCCCCGCCTTCCACTCGGGCCCTCCGCCTCAATTGGCGTCGTGAGCCAACGTGGGACTGAACTGGGGGCCTGCAAACGATGTACCAACATTGCAGAGCCGCATTCGGGAGCTCCTTGAGAGGGACATTAGTCTTGTCAAAATAATCCAGGTAATGCTAGTTCGGCGGGCCCTGCCGTGCAAACGTTGACCTCTCCAGATGTGGGAGTTCAATCCAGAAGGTCCGCGAACCATTCAGCACTTCTTCGGCATGACGCCAGAAGGAATGTATAAGTTGTTCTTCGAACCACAAATAAAGTGTCCGGACACCACCGAGGATGCGGGCCTGAGCTGCAATCGCCCAGATACCCAAGTAAGTAACCCTATAACCGAACTCTTTGCTTATATTTGTCATAGCATTTTTCTGAATACTGTCCATGACCAGGATTGACTTAGTAAGGCAGAGAGGATCAGGTGTCCGGCCCCGCTTCCCGAAGGCCCGCCCGGTCCGGCAATAGCCAGGATGCTTGAGCGGGCGCTAAGACAAGTGCCATCGGAGAAATACGAAGGGAGGAGCAAAGAAGCCAAGAGTGAGCCTCATACATTATGCATCCGAACCGGGGGAATTAAAGTCTCCACGGAGGAGCAGAATCGGGGAGGTGAATCTGAGGCTTCCTCCCCCCGCTGGAAGAAGAGGGCCGCCTCCGAAGACTTGGAAACAGAGGCGACTAAACTAGGGAAAAAAACTTCACCAAGGGACCCTGCCCCGAAGGGTGTCCTAACCGCATCGTGCCCGCTGACGGGCCAGCCCTCCACCGAGCTGTAAGTTTAATAAACAAGAAGCTTATTGCTTTTTCCTCTGAGAGTAATAACCAGGACCTATTTTTTATAGTCCGGCTAGCAGCTCGTCTCAATAGGGTTCGTCTTCGGGGGATCCTCTTCCGGAGATGATGGAGACCGAAACCCCACCTACCTCTCCGCCCCGTGGGGCAGGAGACCCTGAGGTATCGTCACGGAGGAGTCCAGATCCAATGGGGCCGGTTAACACTTCGCCGCCCGAGCCCCCAGCGTTCGCCTCTCTGTGGCGGACAATGAAAAGGGTCCGGGAGAGTCCGGTGTCCGGCCGAACATACTGACGGGCCTCCTGGAGTCGGCTGCTCTCTCGGAGGATCACCGTACACTAATGGGTACGGTGTTGGAGAAAATTTCCTCCGCCACAAGCGGGTTAAATGAAGCTTTTAGGAGCTTGCTGAAAGGCTTTGAGGTAAGCCACGAAATACGCAGTTTTTGGTTGCACCGCACGCGATACATGCGCTCTGTATAGATAGTAGCCCCTGAGACTGTGGATGCCAGCCCATGGCGGCAAACGGAGGATCACACTCCCAGGTAATAATCACACTTGTATTGATGTGCAGGTTGCTAAGGGTCCGGTGATAGACCAGACCGCTGAATGCCCCGAATTGAGGCGGCAGATTGACGTGGTGTAGGCCGACGTCACACTTGTAAAACAAGCGATTCGAGGATTCGCAGAGTATGCGCTCTTATATCCACATTTGCTTAAGGAAATTGCAAGAAGGTTGTAATATTAGTATGATGTGATGTGGCTGCAGGCAGAGCTGCTGCCATTGAGGCCCTGAGGGCAGAGCTTGCCCTAGCCAAGGAACAAGCCCGGGTTAGCAATGCGACTGCTCTAAAGGCAGCCGAAGACTTAAAAGCTGAACAAGCCGCTCATCTCCGAAGTGAAGAAAAGGTAGCCAAGATGGTTGTGGAGCCGAGGGACACTGCCGGCTGATATGAGCTTCTCGAGAAGGAGAATCAGGCAAAGGCGGCTGAGCTAAAGAAGGCGCTGGATTTGGCTAAGGAGATTTGCTCTGAAATTAGAGACGCGTGGGAGGAACTTCGACTAGCCGGAGAAATCGCGGCAAGAAATCCTTATTTGCTGCAGATGAAGTTTTAAGATCCCAAGTATGCTCCGTTGGATAAGCTATGGAGTGCTGCAGATGAGTATGCGGACTTGGCGAAGAGTGCGGCTGATGTGACCAAGATATTCAAGGATCATAAAGATAACGAAATGGAGAGGCTATTCTGGTTGCAATTTAGCACTCCAACACACTCATTGCCATTGAGTGAGAAGATGGCCGCTGTAGCCGAGCTCCATAGGCTATCCGGCCTTGCAATGAGGTCCGTAATAGACCATCTATGGCCGAGGGGTCCGAAGCCGGATAGCTACTTTGGTTTGGTGCAACAATTGTTTGGCGCCCTATCGCAAATCAATACCGTGAAGAGGTCAGCGTGCATAGAGGGTGCACGGATGGATCTTGCCCGTGTGAAGACATATTGGGCAGATATGGAGGCCACCAGCATTGCGACCCAGGGTCCGGCGGGAAGCCAAGACCCAGCCGAGCACTATTTTGAGCAAGTCATAGAAGGTGCCCGTAGAATAGAGGCTCAGTGGTCGAAGAATGTCATGTTCGAGTGACAAGTCTATTAATTGTAAACAATTATGTGTTTTGATCATAGAGGCTGCTTTTTTATACTTTTTTCCTGAAAGTAGGATAATGTCTCCACTGTGGCTGTTTATGTATGCATACAATGTTAAAGTTAGCCGTCGTTGGCTTCAGCCCCCACGCATATAATGCGGGGGTGTTCGAGAAAATATGCGTGAACACACTTGATCCAAGGTCTTGGTCCATTAAGGAGGTGATCGCACGTCGAACCAGGCAACCGGACTATATAGCTATAACACTGTTCACTTAGCCATAGGAGTATGAAAGGTGGGGCTACTATGTAGCCCCTGGTACTTCCGCGTGCATCTGGATACGGTGCGCGTACTTGACCAGGAAACCGGTCCGTCATTAATGCCGAGGAATCCTATAGATTCCGATGAGTCCTCGAGTGGTTGACCAGTCTCTCGCTGTATCATCACAGTCAGTTTTCGGCTTTCTCTACTGAGGTGCTCATCAGGAGTAATCAGGGCACAATCGCAGTAGTTCTCCTTTGGCTGCCTTAGCCGATAGAACGGAACGTAAGGCAGCAAACCCAGGAGCCGGGCTAACCCAACATTTGACCAAAGACATGATTCGGAGCTGATGCATATAAGGCCAAACTCGCGACGCCGAACACTCCCGATGGTATTCGGACTTTATAACATATACTGGGCTGAATAACGCCCTTGACCCTGTAATTGCAGGTACGTGTATTGATGTGTCATGGCGAAAAGCCTATAACGCCAGTGTCCCTTATGGGTGTATGAAATACCCATGGGATGTCAAGCAACAAAAGACAGTAAAGAAGGTTTACACAGGGGCTTAATCTAAAGAGAAACCTTTGAGCGGGGCCCTGCTACACGTCTGCGCCTTTATCTCCGTTGTGCCGTATCCCGGAAGGGTGTCGCATGAAAAATATCTTAAAAATAAAAACTCATGAAAAAAGAGTAAACGTGCCAAAGTTAGTTATTCTCGATGCGTGTTCGAGATACGAGATATTTGCCTATTAATGAGGCAAGCCAAATTGTGGGCTTTGTTATATGTTGACAGCCCCTAGTACCATTTATGGGGATATGTGTATAGCACCTAGCCAGGGTTTATTTGGGCTGTTGTTGATAGTGGTGCACCGGACCCGTCTAGCCATGTCCGTGGTCTGAACGACCGATCATGCATTCTGTTGGGAGAGGCCGACTAGAGTCCGGCAGCAGGAGCTGCCGCATACTACTCTGTGTTTCCGCTAACCGTTATGACGCCACGTGGACCGAGCATCTTAAGTTTGAGGCAGGCGTAGTTCGGTATTGCGTTAAAGCAAGCGAAGGTCGTTCTTCCAAGTAATGCATGATAATCGCTGGTGAAGGGAGCGATGTTGAAGAGTAGTTCCTCGCTTCTGAAGTAGTCGGGAGAACCGAATGTCACTTCTAATACGAGGGAGCCCCAACAGTGGGCCACAACGCCTGGAATCACACCATTGAAGGTGGTGCTATTTTGGCTTATTCTGGATGGGTCTATCCCCATCTTGCGGATGGTGTCTTGATATATCAGATTAAGACTACTGCCGCCGTCCATTAGGACGCGAGTGGGATGGTATCCATCAATTATTGGGTCGAGCACCAAGGTAGCCGATCCTCCGTATTGGATACTGGCCGGGTAGTCCCTGTGATCAAAAGTGATCGGGCAGGCCACCCAGGGATTGAATTTGGGGGCGACCAACTCTGCGTGAGTTGCGTGTACCATGTTTACCGTTTTGACTTATGGTGGGAATTTTTTCTGGCCCCCCGTGTTTGGATGGCGAGGCTCATCCTCGTCTTCGCTTAGTGCGCCGTGGCTTCCCGTTGCCATCTCGAATTTAGGATGTGCCCGGGTCGTTGGTGCCTCTACAGGCCAGCCAGCTGTCTTCACCCGCACAAAAGCAGATCATAAGGTTTGTTATGGTGCCATTGTCCTTGGATTTTCTTGGCCGAGGTGTCTGGCGAGCCACTCGTCTCGGATACTATGTTTGAAGGCCGCTAAGGCTTCGGCATCCGGACAGTCGACAATCTGATTCTTCTTAGTGAGGAATCTGTTCCAAAGCTTGCGGGCTGACTCTCCGGGCTGCTGTATTATGTGACTTAAATCGTCTGCATCCATAGGTCGGACATAGGTTCCTTGAAAGTTGGCCCTGAAAGCATCCTCAAGTTCCTCCCAACTTCTGATTGAGTTTTTGGGGAGGCTGTTTAGCCAGTGCCGAGCTGGTCCTTTCAACTTGAGGGGAAGGTATTTAATGGTGTGGAGGTCATCCCCACGAGTCATGTGTATTTGAAGGATAAAATCTTCAATCCAGACCTCGGGATCCGTTGTTTCGTCGTATGCCTCCATATTCACGGGTTTGAATCCTTGTGGGAATTCGTGATCCACCACCTCATCGGTGAAGCACAGGGGGTGCACAGCCCCTCTGTATCTGGCCGTGTCGCGGCATGCTGTCAGTTGTTGTTACTCCAGGTGTTGATTCCGGACTGGTATTCGATCAGTATGATCGTTGTGGTGACCATAATCCCGCGTCGGAGCACGTCCTCTGGACCCGTAGATGGATCTGGCCGCACTGGCCTTTTTGTCCAGGCGCTCACGTAAATCGTGTGCGGTATCGGTGGTTGCTCTATCACGACCATGAGGTGGTTTGTCCGACCGATTGGCCGTATTGTTCTTTGGCGGAATGGGCGCTGCTGCTTCCTCGTCGAATTCGGGTAGCAGTTTGCGCTTTGGGTAGTTCTTTGTGTGGCGATCGTCGCCACATTTTCCTTCGGTGTCCGGCACCTTGTTCCATCTTCGGTTGAGCGTATCCTGCGCGATTTTAAGCCTTTGCTTCTGCTTCTTCAGGCTCCTCGCCGTGGCCAGGAGCTTTTTGCGGAGGTTATCCTATTCCAAACGTTTATCCAGGATGATGAATGCATCGTCGACCGGGCTGTCCTCCTCTTTGGAGGTAGTGTGATAAGTTCGGCCCTCTAGATCGCTGTGATCAGGCGTCTGCTCCGGGCTGTGTTCGGCGTGACCTGGCTTATCCTGCTCCATCGCTGGGTCCCTATGGTCGTTGTTGCCTTCGGAGTCAACCGGAGTGTCCACCTCTTTTGGGTTGTTATCGCTATTTTTACTGTGACTGGACTTAGAGCGGCGCCTGCGCCATCGTTTTTGCTTTTGTCTGGGGGGTTTATCCTCCGTTGTGCCCTTTTTGTCACCATTGTCTTCGTCCTCCGTATCCCACACGGGCCGGATATAGTCCGGCCAAGAGTCTCCTGATAAAGAGAGAGATTTTAACGAATTTAGCACGTCACCAAAGGGGGAGTGCTGGAAGATATCTGTGGCGGTGAATTCCATTATTGGAGCCCAGTCGGACTCGATGGGTCCGGATGTACGCGGTTCGGAGCCCACGCTCGGACACAGGTCCGGGGGTCCGGAGATACAGATTTCCCTGGGAGAGGAGTCTGCATTCGACCCTAACGCCGATGGGTGTGCAGCTTCCGGGGCGGTGTCCATCCGCCCGTCCTCGGGAGGCACAATTTGCTCCGGAGCGAAGTCCGGAGTAGTAGCAGGTGCGATATTCCAAATACTGTTCGATGGCAGATCTAAGTCATGCATGTGACGATCGTACGGCGCTCCTGACATGGGCTCGAATCCGTCGAAGATCAAGTCTCCACGGATATCGGCAGTGTAGTTTAGGTTCCCGAACCTGACCTGACGGCCAGGGGCGTAGCTGTCGATCTGCTCTAGATGGCCAAGCGAGTTGGCCCGCAGTGCGAAGCTGCCGAACACAAAAATCTGTCCGGGGAGAAAAGTCTCACCCTGGACGGAGTTGTTGAAGATGGGAGAAGCCATCGAGCCTTACAGCGACGACACAGAGGAACTCTCAACGAAAGCGCCAATGTCGGTGTCAAACCGGTGGATCTCGGGTAGGGGGTCCCAAACTGTGCGTCTAAGGCTAATAGTAACAGGAGGCTGGGGACACGATGTTTACCCAGGTTCGGGCCCTCTCGATGGAGGTAATACCCTACTTCATGCTTGATTGATCTTGATGATATGAGTATTACAAGAGTGGATCTACTACGAGATCAGAGAGGCTAAACCCTAGAAGCTAGCCTATGGTATGATTGTTGGTGTGTCCTACGGACTAAACCCTCCGGTTTATATAGACACTGGAGGGGGCTAGGGTTACACAAGGTCGGTTACAGACAAGGAGATCTATCATCCGGATCGCCAAGCTTGCCTTCCACGCCAAGGAGAGTCCCATCCGGACACGAGACGAAGTCTTCAATCTTGTATCTTCATAGTCGTACAGTCCGGCCAAAGCATATAGTCCGGCTGTCCGGATACCCCCTTATCCAGGACTCCCTCAGTCAACCCGGCGGATCAGGCTCAACATGATGAGGAGGTGGCATACTTGAAGCTTGGTATAGCACAAGCTAAAGAAAATCTGGCGGCAAAAGACGTCAGGATGACCGTTGAGCGGGCCCCTCTGGATGCCCGAGCACAGCAAATTCAGTCACAGGCTTTTCAGCTCACGATGGAGCAGAACGCGACAAATGAGGTTATGAGGAGAAGGTACCAGAAGGCTCAATCTCGTCTGCCTCCAGTTTATGATCCTTGGAACTTTTTCCAGACACCCGGAGCGGGACCCAGTAACCCACCGGAAGTAAATTAGGTCACAGGGCCCGAGACCAATACGCCGATTCAACCACAGGTTATGGGACCCCCATGTCTGAATACTGCTCCGCCTCCTTATGTGCCGACACCACCGGGTCATTATTCTAACCCGCTCTCCCAGCTGATGGCGATTCTCTAGCGGCGATTGAGACACGGAGGATCAGAGATCTTCTTCAGACAGCTTTAGCACAACAGGAGGCATACTCTTACAGTAGAGATAGGATTCATTCAACCCCACGCCCGAGACGGAGCAAAAGTTATAGCAGACATTTAGACTCGCCAGCCGTTTCAAGCAACGCCCAGAGCCGCGATCAAGGTGGGGATCCTAATGTGCATAATCAGGACAGAGTGCGTCAGCAAATTGAGCAGGCGGCTCAGCCGGCAGCACAGCTGGCAGCTCAACATGCAGTAGAAATAGCGGCTCAGCAGGCAGCTTATCAGCCCCTGTCGGTTTACCCAACAACATCAATGGAGGCAGATGTGGCCACCAGGACCGGGGGTGTGCCTTGTTTGGTGCCGGCTCTTCGTAACGAGCGGTTGCCCAAGGATTTTAAGGGGCCTCGTAAGGTACCTAATTACACGGCCGATTTGCAGTCTGCGGCGTGGATTGAGAGTTATGAGATGGCCATGGAATTGCTGGAAGTTAATGAAGCTACAATGGCCAAGTACTTCACCATGATGCTGGATGGAACGACTCGTAATTGGTTGAAGGTGTTACCACCTAATTCTGTTAGTTCCTCGGCAGAGTTAAAGGAGAAGTTTATCCAGAACTTGAAGGATACATGTAAGCAGCCCATGTCGATTGTGGACTTAACTAGTTGCAGGCAACAGGAGGGTGAGTCCATGACCCATTGGGTGCACTGGGTCAAGGAGATAATACATTCCTCTGATAAGATGGATGCCGGTTCAGCAGTGTTGATGTTAGAGAAAAATTGTCGTTTTGAGCCTCTGAAGATGAAGCTGGGCCGACTCAAGCGTGATTGTTCTGACATGGGCCAGCTGATGGCGGCTCTCATTAAATATGCTGACTCTGATAGTACCAAGGATCCCGAGTCTGACAACGAGAAGGCAGGGACGGGAAAGAAGAGCGACAATGCTAAGGGTCCTCAGCATGGCCGGGCGAATCAAGGCGGCAACAATAAACGTAAGGCGCATGGTAGCTAAGAGTTTGTGGCTAACACCAATGCGCAGGGCAACAATCAGCAGCGTAAGGGGAGGCCAACTCCTCGATCTGGCGGGCCAGGTCCTACTCTTGAACAGTTGTTAAATGAACCTTACCCGAAGCACGGTACTGAAGAAAAGCCAACTACTCACCTATGGAAGGATTGCACTATCATGAAGGCCTCAAAAAATTCCAACATATTCAATGGTAATCATGGGTCGGGCGGTGGTTCAGGAGGCGGCGGCTTTCATGGCCCGTACAATGGAGGGGGCGGTTCTGGTTCTAGCTTTCAGGGCCACCAGAACAGTCAAGGCAATTTCAACCAGGGTGGTCAAGGCGGCTACAATCAATAGTCTGGCCAGGGGGGGTCAGCAGCAGCAGCAGCAGTCTGACTATCAGAGTCAGCCAAAGCAATTGAGCAGTGGGCAGTATCATGTTTTCAACACAAGCTTATGTAAGCGGGATCAGAAGCTTCACAAGTGGGCAATGAACGCCGTTGAGCTGGCAATTCCTCGATACTTGCGATGGTCTGAGCACGCCATTATGTGGAGTCGGGAAGATCACCCGCCCCGGGTTGATAATCTGGGTCACTTGGCTTCGGTGGTTCTCGGTGTCAAAACCGGCGAATCTCGGTAGGGGGTCCCGAACTATGCGTCTAAGGCTAATGGTAACAGGAGACTGGGGACACGATGTTTACCCAGGTTCAGGCCCTCTCGATGGAGGTAATACCCTACTTCCTACTTGATTGATCTTGATGATATGAGTATTACAAGAGTTGATCTACCACGAAATCAGAGAGGCTAAACCCTAGAAGCTAGCCTATGGCATGATTGTTATTATTGTTGTTGAGTCCTACGGACTAAACCCTCCGGTTTATATAGACACCGGAGGGGGCTACGGTTACACATAGTCGGTTTACAGAGAAGGAGATCTACATCCGAATCGCCAAGCTTGCCTTCCACGCCAAGGAGAGTCCCATCCGGACACGGGACGAAGTCTTCAATATTGTATATTCATAGTCCAACAGTCTGGCCAAAGCATATAGTCAGGCTGTCCGGATACCCCCTTATCCTGGACTCACTCAGTAGCCCCAGAGTCTGGCACGTAGATTGTCTTCGGCATTGCGAGGCGGGTTCCATCTCCGAATACTCCAAGATAAATTCCGAACACAAGGACCGTGTCCGGCTCTTCACATACCGCCATAGAGAGAACAATAACCCACGAATCTAATCTGCTCATAGTCCTTCGTAGCGTGACAGCACGTCGTGGTCCGGTCATTATTCGAACTACTTTTCACATCCAGCTCCCGCACACATCGCGAGGCGGTTTCTTTGGCACGTCTTGTCAAAGAAGAGATCGTGCCCCATTATCGCGGGATTCTCTTCAATACGGGCGTGGGTAACCCAAGCGTACCACAAATTATAGTTAGTGGGGAACGAGCAGGTTCCATTTGGCAAGCGGGGAGGCATAAAGTTTCATCGCCTCTATAAAGGGGAAAGGACTCTTCCTTTATACCCATGCGTTCTTCTCCTTCTGGTCGCTCCTTTCCTTTCGCCCGAGCCCTAGCTCCCAAGCATTCATCTTCCCCATCAACAAAGGTTCTCCAAAAATGTCCAGATCCGGAGCAGGAGGCAAGTGGATGGCCTCCTCCGTCTAGGAGAAGGATATTAAAAAGCTGCAGGCGGCCGGGTATCTGGCCAAGAAAATCGGCCACCATCTTCCAACGGCGTAACAGATTGTCCCTACTACGGAGCCCCATGAGAGGGTCGTTTTCCTCCCCCATTTTGTCCGTGCGCTTGGGTTTCCCCTTCACCCTTTTGTTCACGGTATCATGTATTACTACGGGATTGATTTTCACGATCTATCCCACAATTCCTTCCTCAATATCTCGACATTTATCGTCGTGTGTGAGGCCTTTCTCCGTATCACACCACACTTTGGGCTATGGCTGAAGATCTTCAATGTGAAGCCCAAGGTGGTGAACGGCGAACACGCTGAGTGCGGAGGAGCCATGGTGAGCAGAATGCCCAAGGTCACATGGCCGACGAGTACTTTTAATGACTCTATCAAGGAGTGGCACCAGCAGTGGTTCTACACCACTGAGCCACGGGGCAAAAAGTGGGCCGCTACTCCTGAGTTTTGATCTGGAGCCCCTTTGCGGCTCACGTCCTGGCCCAAGAAGGGCGTGAACTGGTCGTCG
The DNA here is from genome assembly GCA_021605205.1 of Aegilops longissima. Taxonomy (NCBI): domain Eukaryota; kingdom Viridiplantae; phylum Streptophyta; class Magnoliopsida; order Poales; family Poaceae; genus Aegilops; species Aegilops longissima. Next base: position 696,891,254 of record CM038678.1, on the reverse strand, counting down.
TCCGACGAACTGTCAGTGATCCAGGCGCGCGTGAAAGGTATGGAAGACAAGGCCATCAGGCTTGTTGACGTAGTCCAAGTGATGCTTGTCCGCCTGAACCTTCCTTGTCGGCACAGAAGATGTGATCTGTGGGAGTATGACCCGGCCGAGAACCAGGCCCTGCGAGAGCTTTTCGGCTCCTCGCACAAGGACATCTGGAAGGTGCTCTTCAAGTCTGGCAGACCGTGGTCGGACTCCGCCGTAGACCGCGGGTGAGGAAGTCCTGGATTAGGGGGTGTCCGGATAGACGAACTATCACCGTTGGCCGGACTCCTTGACTATGAAGATACAAGATTGAAGACTTTGTCCCGTGTCCGGATGGGACTTTCCTTGGCATGGAAGGCAAGGTTGGCGATACGGATATGTAGATCTCCTACCATTGTAACCGACTCTGTGTAACCCTAACCCTATCCGGTGTCTATATAAACCGGAGGGTTTTAGTCCGTAGGATGAACAACAATAATACCATAGGCTAGCTTCTAGGGTTTAGACTCTCTGATCTCGTGGTAGATCCACTCTTGTACTACCCATATCATCAATATTAATCAAGCAGGAGTAGGGTTTTACCTCCATCGAGAGGGCCCGAACCTGGGTAAAAACATCGTGTCCCTTGGCTCCTGTTACCATCCGCCTAGACGCACAGTTCGGGACCCCCTACCGAGATCCGCCGGTTTTGACATCGACATTGGTGCTTTCATTAAGAGTTCCTCTGTGTCGTCATCCTTAGGCCCGATGGCTCCTTCGATCATCAACAACGACGCGGTCCAGGGTGAGACTTTTCTCCCCGGACAGATCTTCGTGTTCGGCAGCTTTGCACTGCGGGCCAATTCACTTGGCCATCTGGAGCAGATCGAAAGCTATGCCCCTGGCCATCAGGTTAGATCTGGGAGTTTGAACTACACGGCCGACGTCCGCGGAGACTTGATCTTCGACGGATTCGAGCCACAGCCAAGCGCGCTGCACTGTCTCGATGGGCACGATCTAGCTCTACCATTGAACAACGCCTCGAGGTCAAGACCAGCGCCCGCCCGACCTTCGCCGGAGCCGACTACCGACGAGGACGAGTGGTTGGACACCGCCGGGGCTATGATCTCTATGGCGATTGAGCCAACTCCATCCCTGTCCTTTGCGAAGACCGTGACTCGAGGTGTTAGACTCTCTCTCGAATCGAACCTCCGCGCCCCGCCAATTGAATCCAATTGGGCGCCGTTATGGAGCTCACTATCATGACATCTTTCAGACTCGCCCTTTGCGACATCCTGAATTCACTAAAGTCTCTCTTTATCAGAGAGCCCGGCCGGACTATGGTCGAAGGTTGGGATGCGACGACGAAGAAATTCAACGCCCACCCACCACCCACTTTGTAGCCACTATCGAAAGCTTAAACGACGTGCTCGATTTCGACTCCGAAGACATCAACGGTATGGACGACGATGTAGAAGACAACCATGAACCAGAACCTATAGGATACTAGACAGCCACCTCATCCCACGATGTATACATGGTGGATACACCTAAAGGAAGTGACGACGAGGAACAACGGGACACTACGAAGGATAAATCCCTCGAAAAGCTGTCAAAACGGCAACGTAAACGCCGCACCAAGTCCCGCCTTGACAAAGACGGCAACCACACAGACCCAGCCATAGAGCAGGGCGAACCGGTGGACAACCAACACGCTATCGAGCAACCGTCCGAACAGGACAACTTGGATAAACAACCCGTCCCCGACGAAGATAACAGTCCGGACGATCTCACGCCGGACAAATTGTTGGAGCAGAAGAACCTCCACAAAGGCTCGCCGCCATCGCGCAGAGCCCTGAAAAAAGCGTAAGCGGAAGATGCACTCAGAATCAGATGGAGCAAAGTACTCAACACCGCAGAGAAATACGGCGATAGTCACCAAACAAAGAGCTACCCGAAGCGCAAATTACTGCCCGAATTCGATGAGGAGGCCGTAGAGCCCCCGCAATCAAAGAACAAAGAGGCCGCCTGGTCGGATAGACGACCACATGGCAAACATGGAGCGGCAAGCGGCGCCGCACACAATCCGGCACGCGATCCGCGTAAGGATTCGCATCAAAAGGATGGCCCAGTTAGGTCCATCTATGGGCCAAGAAAGCAAGCTCTTCCAAGCAATGCAACACGCCAAATATCCAAACATCACGGCACACCCAAATATAGGGGTGCCGCACACCCCCTGTGTTTCTCCGATGAGGTGCTAGATCACGAATTCCCAGCGGGATTCAAACCCGTAAACATAGAGGCATACGACGGAACAATGCACTGAGTCTGGATTGAGGATTACATCCTCCACATACACATGGCTAGAGGAGATGATCTCCACGCCATAAAATATTTACCCCTCAAGCTCAAAGGGCCAGCTCGGCATTGGCTCAAAAGCCTCCCCGAAAATACCATTGAAGTTGGGAACAGCTCGAGGATGCCTTTCGGCAAATTTTCAAGGGACTTATGTCCGTCCTCCGATGATGCGCATTTATTTAAGTCACATAACTCAACAACCCGGAGAGTCAGCCCGCAAATTCGGAACAGGTTCCTTACCAAAAGAACCAAATAGTCGATCGTCCCTGATGCCAAGCCTTAGCAGCTTTCAAACACAACGTCGAGACTAATGGCTCGCTGACACCTCGCCAGAGAAGCCGAGAACCATGGCTGCATTAATAAGTTTCATGACCCGCTTATGCTGGAGAGGATAGTTATTGGCAAGATGCGCACCAGCCACCCAAGTACAGCCAAGTGAGGGATGGAAATGGAAAACCACGATGCAGCAAGGACCAGCGCGGGACAATGGGAAACAGCCCGAAGAGCACGGCAGTCAACGCCGGATTCAGAAGCTCCCGGCAGAATCATAAAAAATTGCCCCCCAAGGACAACAGCGACGAGCTATCCAACCTAAACAAAATCTTGGACAAAATATGCCAAATCCACAAGATTCCGGAAGCCCGCAAACCATACCCACAGAGATTGTTGGGTCTTCAAGCAGTCCGACAAACTCAATGCCGAACACAAGGGGCTCAACACACCAAGCGAGGACGATGACGAACCCCACAAGCAGAGCACCCGAAAACAAAAGAATTTCCCACAAAAAGTCAAAACAGTGAACTCGCTTCAAGTGACAAAAGGGAAAAACAGAGCGGCGCCCATAGAAACACGCGCTGCACGGTCTATCCCAGCAGAGTCCCAACGATGGTTGTCAAAACCAATCACCTTCGATCATCAGACTATTCCGAAGTATCCGAACGCAGGATGGACTGCCTTGATATTAGATCCTATAATCGACGGACTCCAATTTACACAAGTCCTAATGGACGGAGGCAGCGATCTAAACCTGCTATATCAGGACACAATCCGCAAAATGGGGATAGACCCAACCAAAATTCGCCATAGCAACACCTCCTTCAAAGGGGTAATGCCAGGCCTATATGCCCATTGTACGGGCTCCCTACTGCTAGAAGTTGTGTTGGGCTCATCCGACAACTTCCGCCGTGAAAAGTTAACCTTCCACATCGCCCCATTCGAAAGTAGCTATCAAGCACTACTGGGGCGTGAAGCTTTCGCCCGCTTTAACGCAATACCGCATTATGCATCTCTTACACTTAAAATGTCCGGTCCACGCAGCATCATCTCATTAAAAGGGAGTATTAAGTGTTACTCAAGCACGGAAGAACATGAGACTGCCTTGACAGCCCCACACCAATCCAGCTCCGCTAATCAAATCACCTGAATAGGTCATTCGAACCCCGGACATGGCTAGACGAGTCCGGCGCCTACTAGCGGCATACCCCCGTACAAGTGGCTGCACACATGTACAACAAGAGACAATAAAGCTTAATCGTATTCACTTTTCAAACCGTACTCTGTTTATTTAATATAAAGTACATTTTTCGCACGATCCTTTTTTTATTTTCAACTAAGTTCTTCTCTTTTACAGATGAACACCGTGCTACACCCGTCCAGGATACGGCACAACGGAGACACAGGCGCAGATGTGCAGTAGGGACACTGTCTCTTGTTGATACACATCCCCCGGTTTCTTGCTATAACCGAGGAGGAGGCTGGCGTTTTGGCATCGGCCGCACCTGAATTTTTTTGCGCTGCACTGACACCAGGGCTTAGGGCATTATTCTGCCTGCTTTCATAAAGACCGAATACCTTAGGGAGTGTTCGCGCCTCGAAAGTTAGGCCTTATATGCATCAGCTCGAATCATGTCTTTGGTCAAATGTTGGATTTGCCCGCCTCGTGTTTTGCTGCCTTACGCTCGTTCTATCGGCTAACGCGCACCGTGGAGAACTATCGCGATTGTGCCCCGTTCGCCATGTGAGCACCTTAGTAGAGAAAGCCAAAACTGACTGTCATGATATAGCGTGAGACTGGTCAACCACTGATGACCCAATGAATGTTTAGAATTCCCCGCATTCATGAAGGGCCGCTTCTGGTCGTGCACATACCGCCCGAATTCGAGAGCGCTGGTGCCCTAGGGGCTATATAGTAGCCCTACCATCGAACTCCTATGGCTAAGTGAAAGTGATAAAGCATTATAGTCCGGTTGCCTAGTTTGCTATGCTATCACCTCCTTTACAGGACCAAGACGTTGGATTAAGTGTGAAAATGCGCCTTTTTGCAAACACCCCCGCACTATGTGTGTGGGGGCTGAAGCCGAAGATTGCCATCTTTCAGGTTACATCAACGGCCGCACATGAGATGTTTTAATACATGAACGCACAAGTATAAAAAGCTCTTATATTATATTGAAACATTGTTTTCACAAATCATACATGTCATTAAAGCATAATATCCTTCGAGCACTCGCGCTCTATTAAACGAGCGCCCGCAGACTTCCTCAAAATAGTGCTCGGCAGTACTGGCTTCGTCTCAATCTTGGGATGCAACATCGGTGGCCTTCATCTCCGCCTAGTATGTCTTGACACGGGCAAGAGCCATCCACGCACCCTCTATGCATGCTGACCACTTCATTGCATCGATATGCGTCACCGCACCAAGGAACTGCTGCAACAAGCCAAAATAACTCTTCGGCTCGGGCCTTTTCGTCCACAAATGAGTCACGACGGCCTTCATGGCAAGTCCGGACAATCTATTCAGCTCAGCCCATTCGGCCAAACGATCGGTTAATGAAAGAGGACGCTCCGGACTATGGAACTGCGACCAAAAAAGCTCTTCCATTCCGTGATCCTTTTGACCTCGGAAGTGTTCGACCGCGTCTGCGGCACTCGCCGCCAAGTCCAGATAAGCATCCTTCCCACTCCACAGCCGGTCCAGTTGAGCGTACTTAGGATCCGTGAATTTTCTCCGCATCAGAAAGGGATTTCCAGCCGCAATATCTCCGGCCTGACGTAGATCCTCCTTCATAGCTCTCATTGCAGAGCGAGTATCCTTGGCCTCGGTGGCGGCCTTTTTCAGGTCCTCTTGTTTCGCTCGATCTTCTTTTTCAAGAAGATCGCAACGGTCAGTAGCATTCTTCAGTTTCACGGCCATCTCGGCCACTTCTTGCTTGCTTCGGCAGTGAGCAGCCTGTTCGGCTTTTAGCTCTTCGGCCGCCTTTAAGGCTGCCGCATCACTTTTTCTGGCTTGCTCCTTGGCTCGGGCGAGCTCCGCCCGAAGGTTCTCCATAGCAGCGGCACCATCTACATTAAGCATACATGTTGTAAGGCATGGGCATCAAGCTCCCTTATCAGGTGTGCGCGGAGAAGTTGCATACCTTGTGACTCGTCAAGCCGCTTATTAACAAGCGTGATGTCCGCATCCGCCACGTCATGTTGCCGCTTCAGTTCGGCAAATTCATCAGCCCGACTAGCCACCGGACGCTTCGCCACCTACATAGGAAGAGAGAATATTATACTTGGGGTTATGATCCTTGGCGCGCCGTCATTTTTGACACCGCACAAAGTCTCAGGGGCTACTATCTATACAGGGCACATTTTATATGCAAAACCGTCGAAGGTACATCATTTTGTGTACCTCAAAACCCGCCAAGAAACTTACGATGGTTTATGTAATCCGCTCTCAGCGGATGAAATCCTTTCAATCACCGCATCCATTAACATACGGTGATCTTCCGAGATAGACGCCGCCGAAAGCAGATCCTTCAGCTCCTCCGACCAGACACTCTGCTGGTGCCGGATTCGTCCGTGGCCTTTTTCAAGGCCGAAACGAAGAGCTTTGAGGGGACATGCGGCTGCCTTCTGGCCCCGCCGGACTCGGAGAAGCCCTCCGCGATGACACCTCAGGGTCGTTTGCCTCGCATAACGGTACAGCAGGCGGAGGTGTTTCGCTTCCATCATCTCCGGATCAAGATCCTCAAGACGAAGCTCACTGTGAAGGGCTGAGATCCGAACTACAAGGTAAACTTTCGTTACCTTCGAAATAAAACGGGATGTCTCCTTTAAATTAAAACGCCTGCCGGTGTAAAACCGCGGATCTCGGTAGGGGGTCCCGAATCAAAGGCCCAGCGGATGGTAACAGGAGACAAGGGACACGATGTTTTACCCAGGTTCGGGCCCTCTCGATGGAGGTAAAACCCTACTCCTGCTTGATTAATATTGATGATATTGGTAGTACAAGAGTGGATCTACCACGAGATCAAAGAGGCTAAACCCTAGAAGCTAGCCTATGGTATGATTGTTGTTCGTCCTACGGACTAAAACCCTCCGGTTTATATAGGCACCGGATAGGGTTAGGGTTACACAGAGTCGGTTACAATGGTAGGAGATCTACATAACCGTATCGCCAAGTTTGCCTTCCACGCCAAGGAAAGTCCCATCCGGACACGGGACGAAGTCTTGAATCTTGTATCTTCATAGTCCAGGAGTCCGGCCAACGGTGATAGTTCGCTATCCGGACACCCCTAATCCAGACTCCTCGTAGCCCCTAACCAGGCTTCAATGGCGGCGAGTTCGGCGCGTAGATTGTCTTCGCATTGCAAGGCGGTTCTTCTCCAAATTCCATATACTTGTCGAATAGTGTCCGGCTCGATAAATGCTGCGCTCCTTGGCTTCCACGCCCAATAATGGCCATCTTCCACGTGTTTGAATGAATGCGAAAATCCAGGGTATTTTTACACTTACCCCCCCTAGCTGCGCAAATGAGCTACCTATAAAAGGGACGAGGATCTATATCTGAGTCACACCATTCCCCCTCCGCGAGCTTTCATCGGAGCGCCTCTGACAAAAATCCATTCCATCATGGACAGTCGACGCGGCTCCTCCTCTCGCGCTCCCAGCCCTAAGCCTAGAAATTGGGAGAGATGCTCAGTCCCGCATAGCGAGCTAGTGACACCCCAAATCAAGGGATTTCTTCCCCCGGCCTTCATGGTTCCGGTTCGAGCCGGACTCGCCACCTACAAGGGCCGAAAGCAAGCGGAGAGTGTCCCCGATCCCACCAAAGGAGAGCGGGTATGCTTTGTCTCTTATCTAGTAAGAGGACTCGGATTTCCAATTCATCCATTTCTTCGGGGGCTCTTGGAGTTCTACGGCCTCCAGTTGCACCAGCTTACGCCTGCCTCCATTTTGCACATTGCGGGCTTCGTGGACCTTTGCGAACTGTTCTTGGGTGTCGAGGCTCATTTTGCGCTGTGGAAGAGATTATTCTGCCTTGTACCCCGTTCTCATGAGGGGTCAATATATCAAGTGGGCGGAGCCGAGCTATGGCGCATCACCGGGACCGGATATCTATCCGGAACCCCAAAGAAGGAGTCCGAAGACTGGCCTTCGGAATGGTTTTATATAGAAGACGTCCCACTGCCAGATCCTGTTCGGATCGGTCTCCCGGAGTTCAGCAATGCTCCTTTGAAGAAACGCCTGAGTTGGCGCCCGAGGAGCTCCCAGAGGGAAGACGACAGGGACGTCCTATACCTGATGAGCCGAATAAGATTGTTAGCTCATTCTGGACTGACCATGATTGGTGTCACAGCCACATGCATTATGCGGGGGGTGCAGCCGCTCCAGTATAGGGGCCACACCATGTGGCATTTCAACGGGAAGGACGATGCCACCCATCATGGCCGTAAGGGGCCGGGATCGGTCGCCGATCTGGTGAAGACCTTGTCCGCGCTGTACAAGGGAGAAGAGGAAGATTTTCTCCGCTACCCATTGAACGGATTTTCTATGAACAACCCTCGAAGCTGGGTAAGCGGACATATCTTTTTGCACATCCGATCCGTATTCCCATGGTTAGGTATCTCATTTTGTGATTTTGACGCAGGAACTGCGCCAGGCTGTAAAAGAATAAACAGCCTACCTCCACAACCCGAGGATCCGGAAATGCTCCTCGATCCGGCCTCCCAAGAGGATCCGGATATATTGGTGGAGCTGATTGATGGGGTATATCACCAACTGAGCATCGATAATGCCTTGGTTGCCATTACGGCTGATTACCCCGGAATACTTCCAGCCTCACAGGTAACCGAGACCAAGGTCCCAATACTCTGGTAATGACCCATCCGTGCTTATTTTTGATCAACGTATACCAATGGTGTTTCGCAGGGGGTGCCTTCGAGGCTGGAGGCTGAGCCCGCGGCGGCTAGCCAACAAGGGGCAGCACGGCCCCGCAGGCTGAAAAGAAGTGCGGTCCGGATCGAAACGCCACCGCAGCGGTATGGCGCGTCACCATATTCCCAGGATTGATTCCTAGAAGGCGTACTAACTCTGGTACTTTTTCCAGAAAAAGAGCGCCGCCGACCGTGTCCGGAGAGGTTGTTGCGAGCCTCCGCCAGCCGTGCCCAAAGCCAGTCCGTAAGCGGAGGAGAGCACGAGGCGCAAGGCCGGATGCTCCTCCGACTGAGGATGCCGACAGATTGTCCGCCACCAACTCCGAGGTGGAGAGCGCCATGAATCACAAGCGCCGCCGACAGTTCTTCAGGACGACATGTTTCTCCCAAGAGGCATTGAATGCCTTCAATTCGGAGATGCGCACTGCGTCAGCCAAGATGGTCTAGCCAGAGCCACGGAGCAGTATGTAAAGGACATACGGTGAGGAAATTTGACAGTTATATATGCTAGTAGCCCCGAGACTTAAACTAGTTAGAATAACTGATTTAAGGATCATTTGTTATGCAGGATCTTACAAAAAGAATACCCGACCTGTCCCAGAGCTTGAAGAATGCAAGGCCCAACTTGAGGTCCGACTAGCCGCACATGTGAGGAGCCACAGAGACCCCCTATGGTAATATATTCTTCAAAAGATAAGTAATTCGTGAAGTGCGGGCGTGTGTAAATCTGACAATAATATTGCAGATGGCGCCGACTAGATCCGGACAAGCAACATCTCTTGCGCCGTTGAAGGTCACAGAATGTGCTTACAAGGGTGAGGTAAGAGAAAATAATTCCAAGATGCCAACACCCAGCTGGGTGAGGAACTACAGGATGTTCGTGCTCAGCTGTCCGACTGCGTGAAGGAGAATCGATGTACTTCGTCATGCATTTATAGTAAGTGCTTGAGCGAACTTTGAAAAAGAGTTCGGCGAGGAAATCAACTAACAGAGTTATGTATGTAGGTATGCTCACGGGTCGTCCTGAAGAGGAAATGCCCGATTCTACGGGTGACCTTCTTCCCGAGCTATTGCAACTTCATGAACGAGTTCGACAGGTGATGAAAGGCGTCGCCCAGGCCTTGTGGCCATCTATCTCCCTGCCCGGGAGCACGGCGGCGCTTCTGACTATGGATGATATCGGCCTGTTGTCAAGGCGCCAGGGAGGCCTGGGCCATGGTGAAGACGCGGTACACGAAGGCGGACCTAAACCACATGGCCGAGGTTGGACCTATGGGGCCCGGACGGGAAGGAGATCCTCAGGAGCTTAGTGTACTACCAAGTAGAGTTGGCCGCAGTATTCCCAGCAGGATCAAACTAGACAGCCTATTAGACGGCATTGAAGAGGAATACAATCACCAATTTGACTATGTAATTTAAAATGACATGTAAAATGCCTTCTAGCCGGATTGTAGATCGCTTGTCGAAGCGGACCGCTTTCGCTTCAACCTCGGGACCCAATAGTCCGTGTGTGTCCAAATACCGTCGCGTTATGTAAAACCGGGCATGCATGGAGACCAAGCGAGGGGTCATGAGTGCTTTATCGCATAAGTGCCCAATTAGTTATGTTATATTACATGGTTAGTAAGAAACATCTTCCAGGAGAATAGTTCCGTTAGGGGTTCTTTCTCGGGAGGCATGCCCTAAAGTGCATGTCCTGACTGTGAAAAAGCAGAAAATCATCTGGGGCAGATAAATGGAAAATAAAAATCGCCTTTTAGTTCACCGACCAATATTCCCTTAAGAACGCTTAGCTTTCGGCTTCACCCACCGAGGTACACGTCCCGCTGACCCGGGCGGTAACAATCATAGAGGTGCTCCTTTACCACCTAGCCAAACAATCGGGAACGTAGGGTAAGCACAGGAGCCAGCAACCCAGCTTGGCCAAAACTTAAGTCATATCGATGCATATAATGGTGAATAAAAGGTACATGCGAAGTGTGACACATGTGTTGGGCATAAAGATCAGATAAATAAGCTTCGTTAAAGAAGCCCCTGTGTATAATGAGGCGGATAGCGCCAAGTGCAAAAGTAACACGCGCAAACGAGCCTTTAACGGCTTCGAAAAAGGGAGGAGAAGGAGAGAAATAAAAGACAGCTGAAAGTATAAAATATAGACGGAGGAAGGAGACGAACTCGTAATCCGACGCTAGGCGAGAATCTTCGGAGACGGGCTGCATTCCATGGGTTCGCTCGAGTCGGTTATCCGATGCGCTTTGCGTACGATACGCCACGCCGTCGACTTGGTCGATGATGAAGGGATCCTACCATTTGGGCTTGAATTTGTCCTTTTCTTGTCCCGCAGCATAGAACTAGTTCGCCAACATTGTAAGCTTTGGCACGCATTTCCCTCGCTTTGATATCTTCGAGCTCTGCTGTTGATAGAATGCGAACGAGCTTTTGCCACGCCACGCCCTCCTCCAAGGCGCCTGCTGTCCCGCCGATCGAGCTCGGCTTCTTTCTTCGTATACGCGCACGCGAGGTGAGTCATGAATTATGTCGCAGGCAAACTGCCTCTCGCCAGTATACCATAAAATGGTGTGAATCCGTAGTGCGATTCGGGCGTGGTCCGCAGCCCCAGAGTACGGAGTCGAGCTCCTCTACCCAAAGGCGTGTTAGATTCCTTGAGGGACCGCACTAGCTCTGGGTTTAATGCCGCCATGATTAGACCGCTTGCTCGCCGACTTGACCGTTAGTTTGAGGTGATAGACTGAAGCGTAGTCGAGCTTGATGCCCATGTTTTTGCACCAGAGTTTGACCTCGCCGGCCGTGAAGTTCGTGGTGGTTATCGCGATGCTGCTATGGGGACGCCAGAACGTGTACTACCCCCGATATGAAGTCTATCACCGTCCGGATTCGCCGCCTTTACAGTGCTTGGCCTCTATCCATTTGGTGAATTTATCCACCATGACCAATAGGTATTTTTGCTTGTGGGTTCCTTCTTTAAGGGGTCCAACCATGTCAAGCCCCCAGATCGCGAAGGGCCATGTGATGGGTATAGTTTTGAGGGCGGTGGGTGGCATGTGGCTTTGATTAGCAAAGAGCTGGCAACCGACGATCGTTGGACTAAGTCCCGAGATCTCACCGGGCCGCCGGCCAATAAAATCCTGTACGGTAGGCCTTCCTTCAAGGGCCCGGCTGCTGCATGGTGCCCACCGAGTCCGCATGAATTTCAGCCAGAGATTCTCGCCTTCCTCTTCGGAGATACACCTTTGAAGGACTCCGTTGTGCTTTTCTTATAAAGCTCTCCTCATGGACCTTATAGGCTTTAGACCACCGCACTATGCAACGGGCCTCGCTTTTGGTCCTTGGGAAGTTTCTGCCTAGTTAGGTAGGCTAGGAATGGTTCTGTCCACGGGCAATGACTGCCATTATTGCGTAATGACGGGGTTATTTCGCTACGGAGCCACCAACTATGTCGGAATGTTCGTGTGGGCAGTGTTGTTGGGTCCGGTTGTTATTTCCGGACTCTCCTCCCATAATACGGATGGCTTGAATAGCCTCTAGGAAGATATTGGGGACGGCATCGCTTATGCCAATGCATGCCAACACGCTCGCTGCCTGGTTGTTGTCCCGGCTATATGGTGAAATTCGAGCCCTCAAACCGAAAGCTGACATTTTAGGACGGCATTGCGATAAGCTTCCATTTTCGGATCCTTGGCATCAAAGTCCCCATTTATTTGGGATATGCGAGGTTCAATCCTCGCGCACCTCTAGGCGTTGAATGCCCATGGAGACCGCCATCCGGAGACCGTAGAAGGGCCTCAGATTCGCCGCGTTGTTGAAGTCCGTACATAATTTGAAGTTCAGATTGACTGTATCCCGGCTGGGGACGCTAAACGACGCCAGCCCCAGTGCCGCCAACATTTTGGAGCCGCTGGCGTATGATCCAGCTTGAATGTGCGCCTACTCTTTAGGGAGTTCTGTTTCAGTCCATTCGGCGATGAAGTCAGCCAAAACTTGCGACTTAATAGCTCGCCGTGGCTTGTAGGTTATGTCGAACGGGAGGAGCTCAATGGCCCATTTGGCAATCCGCCCGCTAATGCCGCGGTTGTTTATAATGTCATTAAGAGGTACTTCGAGGCTACCGTTATCGAACACTCTTGAAAGTAATGCCGCAGCTTCCGGGATGCCATGAACACCGCGTATGCTATCTTTTGATAATGCGGGTACCGTGACTTGCATGGAGTTAGGATAGTGGACACATAGTAAACTGGTTTTTGGAGAGGGAACTTGTGTTCCGTCCGCTTCGCTCGACAACGAGCACCGCGCTTACAACTTGATGGGTTGCTGCGATGTACAATAGCATTGGTTCGCCCATGTTGGGCGCGGCCAGGACCGGATTTGTTGCCAATACGGCTTTGATTTCTTCGAGTCCGGCTGTGGTAGCATCCGTCCACTCGGAGTGTTCGGTGCGCCGGAGGAGGCGATAAAGGGGTAATGCCTTTTCTCCTAAGCGGGAGATAAAGCGGCTTAGAGCCGCCACGCATCCAGTCAATTTTTGTATTTGTTTGAGGTCTTTGGGGATATACAATTGTGACAGAACATTGATCTTGGCTGGGTTTGCTTCAATTCCTCTACCGGATACAATGAAGCCCAAGAGCTTTCCGGCTGGTACGCCGAAAACGCATTTTTCCGGGTTGAGCTTGATGTCATATGTTCGGAGATTATCAAATGTGAGCCTCAAGTCGTCGACTAGGGTTTCGACATGCTTGGATTTGACGACCACATCGTCTATGTATGCCTCCACTGTTTTGCCGATCTGGTTTGCCAGACATGTCTGAATCATGCGATGATATGTTGCACCGGCGTTTTTGAGCCCAAAGGGCATTGTGTTGAAGCAGAATGGGCCGTATGGAGTGATGAATGCCGTTGCGGCTTGGTCTGGCTCTGCCATCTTAATTTGGTGGTAGGCGGAGTATGCGTCGAGGAAACACAATGAATCGTGTCATGCGGTAGCGTTGATGATTTGATCGAAGCGGGGGAGAGGGAAGGGATCCTTTGGCCAGGCCTTGTTAAGGTCCTTAAAATCGACACATAGGCGCCAGGATTTGTTCTTCTTTGGTACCATTACCAGGTTTGCTGGCCGGTCCGGATGTTTAATATCTCTGATGAATCCGGCCTCCAATAGTTTAGCTAGCTCCTCTCCCATGGCATGTCTCTTGGATTCGGAGAAACGCTGAAGAGCTTGTTTGACTGGTTTGAATCCTTTTAGGATATTTAGGCTGTGCTCGCCAACCGGGCGTGGGATTCCCGGCATGTCGAGAGTGCCAAAGCAAAATGTCCCAATTTTGATAGGAATTTCAGAGGCGCGCCTACATCAGGGTTTAATTGTGCCCGATGAAGGCCAAGTCAGTAGGGTCCGTTGGATGGACTTGGAATTTGACTATTTCGCCTGCGCGGTTTAAAAGAGGTGGACTTGGATCTCTTATCGAGTATCACATCGCCCCTGTTCACCGTGGGAGCGCAGCGTAGTGAGTTCCTCCGCCGCTAGGGCTTTAGATAGTGCCTCAAGGAAAGTGCGGTTGTTTTATTTTCGCGCGCGAGCGCTATGTCCGGGTCACTAGCGAGAGTGATAATTCCGCTGGTCTGGGCATTTTGAGCTTCATGTACCCTTTATGGGGTATAGCTTGAAAATTGTGAATGCCTCTCGCCCCTAATAGAGCGTGGTATTCGCTGAACGGGCCACTTGGAATGTGACCTCCTCGACCTATAATTGTCGGCGGCCAACACCACATCTAGTGTGATCTTTCCTCAGATAAGCATGCTTCACCGGGATTATTCCTCTAAAGGTTGTGTTGCTTCGCCAATGCGGCTCCAGTCTATTTCCATTTTTCAAGGGTTTCTCAGATGAGGTTTAACCGCTGCCGCCGTCCATGAGTACCTTTGGTAAGGCGAAAGTCGCCCACTATTGGACAAAGGACCAATGCGATCGGTGCTCGGGCTGTTCGAATTTAGGTTCGCCACCGGAGATAAAGGTAATAGCCGTTACCCATGGATTTATTTTTGCTATCCGTACACTTCGCAAGGCTGTGGAGTGTTTGTTTCGATATTATTTGATGCGAAAGTCTCAAGACTGTTAATACCGCATCGGTATTGCTGGGCTGGTGCTCGAGCTAAGAGCTCTTCGCCACTTTTGGCCACCTGCCGTAGTATCCAACATGCTCACAGGCTATGAGTTGGAGTGGTGCCCTCTGTGCTATGAATTTTGCAGGGTCCATTGAGCCATCCCTCCAGTACGGTTCCATAACCTTTGGGGTTTTTTTGCTTTTTGGTATGTAACCCATGTGCCTGGTGATGATGCACCCTTTTATTTCGGACTAGGGTTGTATCCGGGGCCGGATTATCCCAAAATTTGATTTCGGTTTTCCAGGCGCTCTCCATCGCACAGTACTTTCGTACTATGGACGCAAAGTCAGCGAAGCGTGTAATTTCATGATGACATATGGCGTTTAGGATTCCCTTGTCCATGCAATTATTGCAGAAGAATGAGATTGCGTCCTTCTCGCGGCAATCCTTTATCCTGTCCATAACCAGGAGGAATCGCCCAAGAACGATGTAATCGTTTCACCGGCTCTTGCCGGATTTGGGATAGATCGCTATGTTCGGGTGGGCGGTGGAATTAAATTCAACTCCGCCGATCTAAGATTCAGGGCCAAAAAGTTTCCGAACTTGGAAGCTTGGGTTCTTGGAGGTTGTCCAATGAATCTAGCCCGCTGCTCGACTTTAAGTTCAGTGGCTTGAGGGAGGTCCTCCTCCGGGAACCGCATGGAGGGGTCAGGAATCCGACATAGCTGGTCCTTAAGGTAGAAGAAGAGTCGATGTATTGTTCCTCTACCACAAAGCAACGTGGTGGGTAGCCTCGAGAGTTGATCTCTCGATCGGTTTTAGGCCCAATCTGATCGTAGTCCGTAGCGACTCCTGTGATGCATGGCGCGATCCAAGAGCTCGTTCAAGGAAGAGAGATCCATCGGATCTAACTGCTCGGCGAAGTTCCGAAGTTAATGTGAAGATTGCTTTCGGCGACCCGAGAAGTCATCGCTTGGCGCGAGCAACTTAACAGGCGGTCATAAGAAAACCGCTTAGCCGGAGAGTTTGGCCGGTGGCCAAAGCTCCTTTAGCAACGGTGCCGTCTTTAAAGACGGGATGAGGCATCCTTCCTGACAGCAACGGCACAGAGGAACTCCCAGTGAAAGCACCAATGTCGGTGTCAAAACCGACGGATCTCGGGTAGGGGGTCCCGAACTGTGCGTCTAGGCGGATGGTAACAAGAGACAAGGGACACGATGTTTTACCAGGTTCGGCCCTCTCGATGGAGGTAATACCCTACTCTTGCTTGATTAATATTGATGATATGGGTAGTACAAGAGTGGATCTACCACGAGATCAAAGAGGCTAAACCCTAGAAGCTAGCCTATGGTATGACTGTTGTTCGTCCTACGGACTAAAACCCTCCGGTTTATATAGGCACCGGATAGGGTTAGGGTTACACAGAGTCGGTTACAATGGTAGGAGATCTACATATCCGTATCGCC
Source organism: Aegilops longissima (assembly GCA_021605205.1). Lineage (NCBI taxonomy): Eukaryota > Viridiplantae > Streptophyta > Magnoliopsida > Poales > Poaceae > Aegilops > Aegilops longissima. The sequence continues at coordinate 696,875,116 of CM038678.1, read as the reverse complement.
AAGCTTGCCTTCCATGCCAAGGAAAGTCCCATCCGGACACGGGACGAAGTCTTCAATCTTGTAGCTTCATAGTCCAGGAGTCCGGCCAATGGTGATAGTTCGGCTATCCGGACACCCCCTAATCCAGGACTCCCTCACCCCCCTTTACTTACGGCTCGCTGGAGGGCTGATCTCCTTGGGGAAATAGTGCGGCCGGGGCATCTCCCGCCGTAGGACCCTCTGGTGAAGATTTGTTCCCCCGAATCGAGGCTTTGGTCTCCAGATCTTGAGAAGCGGTCCTGTTCTCCCCTTGGAAGGAGGGATTCTCGATCCCCCCTTTCTTGATAGCCTCCTCCACGGAGGTAGTAGTTCCCTTGTTCCCCCCCTTCACCTTCTTCAAAAGGCACAACCTCTAGCATCTTGGTTAATACAGGATCCGGTGTGGTCTCAGGGAGGGGGGCCGGACACCTGATCAGTTTTGCTTTTGCTATCCACTCATGTTTAAAGGATAAGCTCTTTTAAGGGCAAGTGTATGATAAATATGCGGATAGCAAGTCCGGGTACAGGACTACTTACCTGAGTATCCGGGCGATTGCAGCTCAGACCTGCGTCCTCGGTTAAGTCCGGACACATTGCTTGTGATCCGAAGAACAGTTGGTACATCTCCACAAGCGTTAAGCCCATAAAATATGGGAGAGCTCGTGGTCCCTCCGGATTAAACTCCCACAGGCGGAGAGGGCGACGTTTGCAGGGCAAGGTGTGACGAATCAGCATGACCTGCGCTACTACGACCAGATTGATCTCCCTCTCTCGGAGGTCTCGAATACGGCCCCGCAAATGTAGGTACGCCCTTGACGGTCCCCGGTCGAGCCCTTTATTGACCCATGACGCCAGCCGCAAAGGAGGACCCGAGGAAGGCAGGTGGCGCCGCCCATTTGGTGCCCCCGGGAGCGTGATATAAAACCACTCATGTTGCCATAAATTGAGCTCCTCTGAAAAGAGCCTCGGCCATGGAGCATCCACATTATTGCTTATAACAGCCCCTCCGCACTCTACCTGATGCCCCTTGATCATCTTCGCTCCACTTTGAAGGTCTTGAGCCACAATCCAAGTGAGGGGTAATGCGGAGGAAGGCTTCACATACGACAATGAACGATTTAGATGTGGAGGATGGACTCGGATCCAAGTCATGGAATTCCAGCCCATAATAAAACATGAGCCCCTCGTAAAAGGGTCCGCTGGAAGCCTAAACCTCAAGGAAGTTAGACACTTAATACCGTGCCTCACCAGGCTCGAGTGGGAATAACCTGCCCTTGGGCAGGCAGCCTATAAAATTTCGCCGTTAGATAATCGGGCGCTCTCAGCTTTAGCACATCTTCTTCCGGACGGAGGAAGACATCCACCGCCGCAGGACGGAGCCGGACGTCGTTGAAGGTCCAAGCGCCTAAATCTGGAGCTTTGGGTGTTGGAACTCGAGGCGAGGGGCGGATTCGATTGAGATTGAAGAAGAAAAGAGGGCCTTGGTCTCCTTATAAAGAGGTTGAATACCAAGAGCCCTCCCTCGCGGACTGCTCGGGACTCGGCCTCGATGGAGGAGGCGTGCCAACGGGCACGCATTGGGTTACCCACGCCTGTATTGATGAGGATCCTGAATAAGGGGCACGATCTCGCTTGATAAGACGTGCTGTTGAAACCGCCGCTAAACGCTACTGAGGTGGAACAGAAAACGATTCGTAAAGGCCTGGCCGTGGTGTGATGTCACGCCGCTGAATACGCCGCAGATCTGTGCAAAGGTTATTCTCTACGGTAGTATGTGGAACTTGTTTTGCAGAGCCGACACTATCCTTGTGTTCAAAATCTTCTATGAAGTATTCGAGGAGGAACCCGCTTGCAATGCCAAGACAATATGCTCTTTGGCCTCGCTGCCATTGAAGCCTGGTTCGTGGGCTACCGAGGAGTCCTCGATTAGGGGTGTCCGGATAGCCGAACTATCACCGCTGGCCGGACTCGGACTATGAAGATACAAGATTGAAGACTTCGCCCCGTGTCCGGATGGGACTTTCCTTGGCGTGGAAGGCAAGCTTGGCGACACGGATATGTAGATCTCCTACCATTGTAACCGACTGTAACCCTAACCCTATCCGTGTCTATATAAACCTGAGTGTTTCAATCCGTAGGATCTAACAACAATCATACCATAGGCTAGCTTCTAGGGTTTAGCCTCTTTGATTTCGTGGTAGATCCACTCTTGTACTACCCATATCATCAATATTAATCAAGCAGGAGTAGGGTTTTACCTCCATCGAGAGGGCCCGAACCTGGGTAAAAACATTGTGTCCCTTGTCTCCTGTTACCATGCGCCTAGACGCATAGTTCGGGACCCCCTACCAGAGATCCGCCGGTTTTGACACCGACAGCGGGTACCAGCTGTCCCACCCCGCAAGTCCGGTAAGTCGTCATTATGTCTTGGCCATCCGTATGTTTCATTGGTATGTCCCGAGGGAGATGTTTTTTAACGTGCTCTTCCACGATCACCTCAGGGATGGATGAAGAAGGTGGAGCGGATTCATTGTCCGGCCCCGCTGCCGGAAGAACCGGCGAAACCTCTTCTAACGAAGATGCTGGTCCCAGCGCCTTACGAGGCGCCGAAGAAAGAGGCCAAGAAAAAGGCCAAGGAGACCAGAAGCGGTCCCCGTCGTCGCGGTGCTTCGGACACGAAGTCCAAAGACTCTAGTGACCATCCCTCCTCCAGAGAGGACGAGGAGGAGGAAGAGGATGAGGAGGAAGAAGAGCTCGAGTCCCCTACGAGGGGGAGGAAGAAAAGGACAGCCTCCTCATCCTTAGAGGCAGATTCGCCTAAGAGGGGAAGAACTTCCATCCCCGAGGCGTCCACCACGGCTACCGACAGCAGCCCAGAGTGGGATCCCAGGGCCCAGCCCCTAGTAAACTCGTAAGTGCATGAAATCCGGACATATTCATGCATCCAGAATTACTAGAATGTAGTATTTTTATTTGCCCCGTACTTTTTACAGTCCGGATAGGTCTCCTGCCAAACAGTCCTCATCGGAGGATTCGTTGAGTTCTGACGCCTTGGAGAGCGAGACACCTCCCAGGGCCCCTTCCCCAAAGCCTGGCTATGACACCGAGGTGTCGTCCCAAAGGGACCTGGGCCGGGGGGGGGGGGGGCATACCTCGGGGGCCGGACACGCGGGAGCGGCGGTTCCCATGAACATCGACGGCGGGGGCGATCTTGGATTCGGACCACAGCCGGTCACAGTCCCGAAGACCCTTAAGGCTCCGGGATTAGGCTGGCAGCCCCTCTTGACTGGAGGGGGCGATCCTGCTCCACCTGCGACCTCCGTTCAACCAAAGGTGCCGGGCGGCCTATCGACAGCACTGGAGAGCGCGTCCATCATTGATGAACATCGCGCCCTTATGGGCGCGGTGATAGAAAAGATTCAGGCTTTCGAGAGCGGACTGAATGAATCCTGCATCAGCCTTATAAAAGGCTTGGAGGTATGTTTTAGGAGTTGTTAGAAGATTGTCATAGTATAGATACTAGCTCCTGATATACTGTTCGGAGAGGACAGGAACCGGACAGGGGATCAAAGTTCTGTCCGTAGGAGACTCAGCTAATGACATAGATCTATTGCTTTATGAATCAGGCGTCTGCAGCGACTCAAGCAGAGTCTAGAGGGGGCCGAAGCAGAACTTGGCCGAGTGAAGGAGCAGTTGGAGGATAAACAAGGTATGTTTGAAACTTTAGTAAGTTTTAGCACAAGTAAGTAGTTGTGTCGAACTGAAATCATATATATCGCGCACTCCAGGAGCAAATGCCGAAATTGAGGCGCTCAAGAAGGTTTTTGCCGTGGCCGAAAAGAAGGCAGCCGCGGAGCAGGCTCTCCGTGAGAAGCACGAGGCCAGGGTCGTGGAAGCTGAACGAGAGCTTCAGGAGGCCGTGAAGAAAAGCGAGAGTTTGGAGCAGAGTCTATCATTGAAAGAATCTGAACTCGTCCAAGCTCTCCAGACCGCAAATGATGCTCGGGAGGAAGCCCAGGTTGCTCTGAAGGATATCCAGGAGGCGCGGAGGATTGCGGCTGGTAAGGATTTTTCTTATTCAAGGCGATTTTGTATGCGGCCGCAGGGAAGATTCATGGTGACTCATTGAATCCTGATTTTTCCAGGGGCGTTTGCGGATCTGCCATGCAGCATATCTGATGCTGCCCAATTCTGCCGAGCTGAGGAGAAGGAAACTGCGGAGAAGCTCTTCTGGTCGTAGTATTTGGCGCCGAATTATCCGGTGTCGTTTGCCGATCAGCTGAAGCAGCTAATCGAACTGCATCAGGCGACCGAACTAGCCATGAAGGATTTGGTTATCCGGCTATGGCCTGCCAAGCCCATTCTGAGCAGTTTCTTTGGGCTCGTGAAGCGAATTGTGATTGCCTGCCCTTGGCTGGATGTCATTAAGTGGTCGGTTTGTATAGAAGGTGCACGAATGGCATTTTCCCGTGCGAAAGTGCACTAGGGGAAGCTTGATGCTGAGAAGCTGATGACTGAGGGGCTGCCAGAGGGGAAGGAGCACCGCAAATATTATGATGGTGTCCTGAAAGGGGCCCGCCTTGTGGCAGAGCAATGTGCCAATGACATTATTTTTCCCTAAAGGCAGTTGTACTGTCCTTTGTAAGGCGGAATAAAGTCACTTTTATGTATATGCCTATTATGTGTAAATTTTATTCCTGCGCGACCGGTTTATATGTTAGTCTTGAGAATTGGCCAGTCGTCGGCTTCTGCCCCCATGTAGGAACTATGGGGGTGTTCGGGATACACCTGAACACTCTTTATCCCATTCTTGGGTCCATGAAGGAGGTGTTCAGCACAATGAACCAGGCAATCGGACTATAGGGCTTTATTACTCTCACTTAGCCATAGGAATTCGAGTATGGGAGGCGCAGCCCCTGGTGTTCGGAAGACCGCACGAGGGGCTGTAAGAGCACCTGATCGGTAGATCGATCCTTCGCACTTTGCATTTTATTATGGCATTATGCGGAATAAATCTTTAAAGATTTTACAACCTCTCGAATAGCTGACCAGCTCTCGCCTTATCATGATAGTCAGTTTCCAGCTTTCTCTGCTGGGGTGTCCGTCCGAAAGAACCGGGACACAATCGCAGAACTTCTCCCAGCGCTACGTTAGCCGATATTGCGGAACGTAAGGTAGCAAAACATGGGAGCCGGGCAAACCCAACCAATGACCCAAGACATGATTCGGAGCTGATGCATATAATGCTATAAGTTCACGGTGCCGAACGACCGAGAAGGTGGTCGGACTTTGTTGCCATAGTGCGGGTGCAATGAAGCCCCTGGCATGATAAGGCATAACACGATGTTCGGATGCCGTTATGACAAAATGTCGTTGAGAAATAATAGCAGATAAGCGTCAAATGACTCTACATGTTGTATTTAAGTAATACGTCTATGTGTATGAGTACAGTGCATGTTATAAAAGAGAGGCATGACGGCAGAACCTGTCGAGACCGGGCGGTAGGGAGCTGTGCGCGGGTCCGGAGTAATATCCGAATTGTATTCGGGTGGGGTGAAGGTTCCCCCTGTGTGCGTCTGAGCTGATTCCAAGTCACCGGTCCAGTTATGCGCAAAGGCGAACCTGCAAATAATGCTAAAGGCATGCGTGAGCAGCGGCTGAGCCGTGGGATGTGGCCCGTCCAGCTTATGGCGGAGGATCTGTATGAGTCATGATCGGGCTGGGATATGATGAAGTAGTTCGAACTCCATTATCGGTGTCCGGGAGTTCGGCTGTCGAATCAAGGTTCGATTGAAAAAAACCATGACTCGCTGCTTCTGTTAATAAAATGGACGAATACTATTCGGCGCCGAGGCGAAGCTCGGTCTTGCCCGCTATTGTGACTACATCACGTGGGTCTGGTTTTTTAAGACTGTCGTGGGCTGTCGGTGTCAAAACCGGCGGATCTCGGGTAGGGGGTCCCGAACTGTGCGTCTAGGCGGATGGTAACAGGAGACAAGGGACACGATGTTTTTACCCAGGTTCGGGCCCTCTCGATGGAGGTAATACGCTACTCCTGCTTGACTAATATTGATGATATGGGTAGTACAAGAGTGGATCTACCACGAGATCAAAGAGGCTAAACCCTAGAAGCTAGCCTATGGTATGATTGTTGTTCGTCCTACGGACTAAAACCCTCCGGTTTATATAGGAACCGAATAGGGTTAGGGTTACACAGAGTCGGTTACAATGGTATGAGATCTACATATCCGTATCGCCAAGCTTGCCTTCCACGCCAAGGAAAGTCCCATCCGGACACGGACTAAGTCTTCAATCTTGTATCTTCATAGTCCAGGAGTCCGCCAACGGTGATAGTTCGCTATCCGGACACCCCTAATCTAGGACTCCTCAAGAGTCCCTCAACCAGGCTTCGACGATTTACGAGTCCGTGCGCATATTGTCTTCGCATTGCAAGGCGGGTTCTCTTCCGAATACTTCATAGAAGATTTTGAACACAAGGATAGTGTCCGGCTCTACAAAACAAGTTCCACATACTACCGTCGAGAGAATAACCTTTGCACAGATCTGCTGACGCATTCCGCGGCGCGACATCACAACACGGCCAGGCCTTTATATGAATCGTTTTTACTATTCCACCTCAGCGCGTTTAGCGAGGCAGTTTCCTTGGCATGTCTTATCAGAGAAGAGATCGTGCCCCCTTATTCCGGGATTCCCATCAATACGGACGTGGGTAACCCAACCGCGCCATTGATTACGGCGCTTGGGAGATAAGCGAGTTTTACCAGTCTGGCGGGGACACATAGTCTTTCCGTCCATATAAGGGATAGGGATCCACCTTTTCACCCACGCCTTCTTCCTCCTTTGCTCATCCATTTCACAAGACTGGAGCTCCAGCGCCTAAGTCCGCACATCCCACCTCAACCTTCTCCAACTATGTCCAGAGCGGAGGCAGTGGATGGCCTCCTCCGCCACGGAGGGCACATCAAAATTCATGAAGGCCGGATACTTGTCTAGCGACATCGCTGCACTGCTCCCCGACGAGGGGCAGCTCATTCCAACCCCCATGCTCCATGAGAGGGTGGTGTTCCTCACCCACTTCCTCCGCGGACTAGGTTTTCCACTTCACCCATTTGTCCAGGGGCTCATGTTCTACTATGGCCTGGACTTCCACGATCCGCCCCAATTTCATCCTCAACATCTCGGTGTTCATCGTCGTGTCCGAGGCCTTCCTCTCAGATTCAGCCCCACTTCAGCTAATGGCTGAAGATCTTCAATGTCAAGTCGAAGGTAGTGGGCGGCCGCCAAGCGGAGTGCGGAGGTGCCATGGTTGGCAAGATGGCCAAAGTCCTATGGCTCGAGGACTCCTTTGTGGAGACCATAAAGGGGTGGCAATCGGGGTGGTTCTACATCAGCGAGCCGCGCGACTCTTAATGGGCGGCGGCCCCCGAATTCCGATCTGGCTTCCCCACACGGCACACATCATGGAAAGAGACGGGCCTGGCGTGGGGTAATTCGGACGAGCTGTTCGGACTCCAAACCTGCGTCCGAAACCTGGTGGACAAGAATCTCAAGCTTGTCAATGTAATCCAGGTGATGCTCATCCGCCGGATTCTCCCATGCCAACAACGGGCCTTCAAATTGTGGGAGTTCAATCCGGCACAGCACCAAACTCTGAAAAGGCTCTTCAACTCTACGTACGAGGATGCCTGGAAGGTGCTGTTCAAGGGCGCCGAGGCTCCCGCATCCGCTACCGAAGATCGCGGATTCAGCTCGCAGCGCCAAGCTACCGAGGTAAGCTATTTTATCCTTTACGGGACTCTTGTTTTCATAGTTTGACTCTATGTGGGATCCAAAATTCCTAACCTTTGACAGATCTGGTGAAGACATCCGGACAGATTAACCGTCCGCCCTTGCCGTAAGACTCCAGCCGGACGCCTCAATGACCGGGCTGCTGGCTCCGGTGCCTCACGTGGTGCCGGAGAAGAAGGCCAAGAAGAAGGCCACAGGAACTCGAAGGAGCTCCCGGCGCCAGGTGCTGTCGGACTCATCGTCCGATGACTCTGAGGCAGAATCCTCCTCTGAGGACGAGGAGGAGGAAAAAGAAGCCTCTCCCCAGCGGGGGGAGAGAAGAATAGGAAGGCCGCCCCGACAGGGGAGGCCGGAGGGTCCAACAAAGGATGGACCCTTCCTCCGGACTTCTCCACCAACGCCGACAACGACGAGGAGGAGGGCCACAAGGCCAAGCCTCGCGAGATCGTAAGTGTCCGGACTCCGAATAGCTCATGACTTTTATTTGTCGTGATAGTGTCTTCTAACGCCGAATATAACCATGTAGCCCGCCCAAGGACGAGCTCGCTGCTTCGTCGAGCGGCTCCCTGAATTCGTCGGATGTGAATAGCACTTCACTTCCGATGGCCTCCTCCCCTCGTGACGTAGATGACACTGTGGTGGAGTCCCAAAAGGGGCCCAGCCAGGAGGAGGTGGTCCTGGAGGCGCCGCAAGGCGACCTCCCGGACTCCAGGAGCAAAGGGGGCGAAACCCCCGAGGGCTCTAAGTCTGGCCCTGTGCCGGACTTCGTACTGGAACCTTCAGTGGTTCTGAAGTCCGGCAAGCGGCCCCTTCATAAGAAGGGTAAGACTACGACGCCGGTGACCTCCGTCCATCCGGAGGCACCGGATAGCTTGCTGGAGGCGCTTAACGGCGCCTCCGTCCATCCAGAAAGTTCAGTCCGCCAAGAGCGGGCTGAGTGGAGCCTGCACCAGCCTTCTAACAGGCTTTGAGGTAAGTTTAGAATATGTGAAAATATTATCGCATAGACAGTAGCCCCTCATGCTTAGTTCGGTGTTCGGAAGAAAAGCTGGACTGAGGATCTAAAAAGATATACGCAGGAGTCTAACATAAGTATGTCAATATGGGAATGCAAAGGCGCTGCTGACCTCTCGCCAAGACCGATCATGGAGGTCGATGCATTGAAGCAGAGCCTCGAGTGGTCCGAGAACGAGCTCGGCCTTCCCAAGAAGCAGCTCGAGGACAAGGAAGGTAAGTAATACCTTCTTAAAGTAATACCTTATAGAAAGGATTTGGTTGAAAAAATGACAGGACTAACGTGGGTATTGTAGGGGCCACGAACGAGGTGGCGACCCTCAAGGAAGCGGTGTCCATGGTCAAAGCAAAAGCTGCCGTGAGCGCACTGAAGCGAGAGAAGCAGGAGGCGGGTGGCGGAGGTGCGGCAAGATCTCCAAGCTCTTGTGAAAAACACGAGAGTTTGAGCGTGACTCAAGACTCGAGAGTCCGAGCATGCCTCGCTCTTGAGAGTGCCAAAGCCGCTAAGGCCGAAGCCCAAAAGCCCTCTCGTCGCTGTCAAAACCGCGGATCTCGGTAGGGGGTCCCGAATCAGCGCCTAGGCGGATGGTAACAGGAGACAAGGGACACGATGTTTTTACCCAGGTCCGGCCCTCTCGATGGATGTAATACCCTACCCTGCTTGATTAATATTGATGATATGGGTAGTACAAGAGTAGATCTACCACGAGCTCAAGGAGGCTAAACCCTAGAAGCTAGCCTATGGTACGATTGTTGTTCGCCCTATGGACTAAAACCTCCGGTTTATATAGACACCAGATAGGTTAGGGTTACACAGTAGTCGGTTACAATGGTAGGAGATCTACATATCCAGATCCCCAAGCTTGCCTTCCACGCCAAGGAAAGTCCCATCCGGACACGGGACGAAGTCTTCAATCTTGTATCTTCATAGTCTTGGAGTCCGTCATGATGATAGTTCGCTATCCGACAGCCCCTAGTCCGGACTCCTCAAGAGCTCCCTCGAACCAAGCTTCAATGACGATGAGTCCCGCGCTGATTGTCTTCGCATTGCGAGGCGGGTTCCTCCAATACTTCATAGAAGGGTTTGAACACAAGGATAGTGTCCGCTCGCAAAACAAGTTCCACATAACACCGTAGAGAGAATTATTTTTGCACAGATCTGCCGACGATTCCGCGGCATGACATCACACCACGGCCGGCCTTTATATGAATCGCTTTTTACCGCTCCACCTTAGAGCGCTTAGCGAGGCGGTTTCTTGGCACGCCTTATCAAAGCATAGATCGTGCCCCTTATTCCGGGATTCTCATCAATACGGACGTGGGTAACCCATCCGCCATTGATTACGGCGCTTGGGAGATAAGCGAGTTTTACCAGGCTGGTGGGGGCCGCATAGCTTCGTCCGTCCATATAAGGGGATAAGGATCCACCTTTTCACCTACACCTTCTTCCTCCTTTGCTCATCCAGTTCCGCGCACTCGAGCTCTAGCGCCCAAGTCTGCACTTTCCTCCTCAACCTTCTCCAACCATGTTAGGAGCGGGAGGCAGATGGATGGCCTCCTCCGTCACGGAGGGGCACATCACAAGACTGCGGGAGACCGGATCCTTGTCCGGGCGACATCACAGACAAAGCTGCCCGACGCGGGGCAGCTCATTCCAACCCCCAGGCCCCATGAGAGGGTGGTGTTTCTCCCCCACTTCCTCCGCGGACTAGGTTTTCCACTTCACCCATTTGTCCGGGGGCTCATGTTCTACTACGGCCTGGACTTCCACGACCTAGCCCCGAATTTCATCCTCAACATCTCGGCGTTTATAGTCATGTGCGAGGCCTTCCTCTGCATCCAGCCCCACTTCGGCTTATGGCTGAAGATCTTCAACATCCGGCCAAGGTAGTGGGCGGCCGCTGCCGGAGTGCAGAGGCACCATGGTTGGCAAGATGGCCAAAGTGCCATGGCTCGAGGGCGCTTCGTGGAGACAATAAAGGTGGCAATCGGGTTGGTTCTACATCACCGAGCCACGCGACTCAATGGGTGGCAGCCCCGACTTAGATCTGGCTTCCCCACACGGCTCGCCATGGAAAGAGACGGCCCGACGTGGGGGAATTCGAAGAGCTATCCGGACTCCAAACATGCGTCCAAACCTGATGGACAAGAATCTTAGGCTTGTCGACGTAATCCGTGTGATGCTCATCCGCCGGATTCTCCCCGCCAACAACGGGCCTTTAACTTGTGGAGTTCGATCCGCACAGCATCAACCTTGAGCTGGCTCTTCGACACTCACGCATAAATATGCCTCGAAGGTGCTGTTCAAGGGCGCTGAAGTTCTCAAAGATCCGCTAACAAAGATCAAGGATACAGCTCGCGCGCCCAGCCGGCGAGGTAAGTTATTTTACCCTTTACGGGACTCTTTTTTTGACTCTATGTGGGATCTAAAACTCCCTATTCTTTGACAGATCGGTGAAGACGCCCGGACAGATTAACCGTCCGGCTCCTTCGCCAGAAGACCCAGCGGACGCCCGATTGACGGGGCTGCTGGCTCTGGCACCCCATGTGGTGCCAGAGAAGAAGGCCAAGAAGGAGGCCACGGGAACTCGAAGGAGGCCACGGCACCCCATGTGCTGTCAGATTCTGAATCAGAATCTTCTCCTGAGGACGAGGAGGAAGAAGAAGAAGCTCCTCCCCTAGCGGGGGTGTCACGCCCAAGATGCGACCCTATCCTAAAGGAACTCGAAGGTCCCACCAAGGATAGAAGCGAATCTTGAAGACGCTTTTGCAAGGTGGATATCATTACTTCAACATTACATAATAGTGGGGATACATCCAATACATACAATGCCACATGAATACAACATCAACTTACATGAGATCAACATCCGACTACGGATTGAACACAAACAGAAACTCAAACGACATCCACCCTGCTAGCCCAAAGCTGCCGACCGAACCTATCCCCGATCAAGAAGCGTAAGAAGAACTCCAAACAGTAACACCGCTCTCGCACAAGATCATCGTGATAACCTATACCTGCAACTGGTGTTGTAGTAATCCGTGAGCGACGAGGACTCAGCAATCCCAATACCATGGGTATCAAGACTAGCAAAGCTTACTGGAAAGGAAGGGGTAAGGTGGTGAGGTTGCAGCAGCGACTAAGCATATATGGTGGCTAACCAACGCAAATGAGAGCGAGAAGAGAGCAAGCGGAACGGTCGTGAAGCTAGCAATGATCAAGAAGTGATCCTGAACTCCTAGTTACGTCAGACATAACCCAGAAACCGTGTTCTCCTCTCGATCAACCCCGAAAAGAGACACTCACGGTTACGCACACGGTTGGTGTATTTTAGAAGGGTTTACTTCAAGTTTACTACAACCGGATATTAACAAATTCCCATCTGCCACATAACCGCGGGCACGGCCAAAGTTCAAACCCCGCAGGGTGTCCCAACTTAGCCCATGATAAGCTCTCGCGATCAACTAAGGATATTCTTCTCCCGGAAGACCCGATCAGTCTCGGAATCCCGCCACAAGACATTTCGACAACAATAAAACAAGACCAGCAAGACCTCCCGGCGTGCCGACATCCCGATAGTAGCCCCGCCAGATCTCGCCTCGTGCCACGATCGGATGAGCAGACGCATAACTAGAACCAGCCTCAAGTTTCCCGAGGTGGTGCCGCAAGTGGTTTCTAGTTTGGACCAACACTTAGACAAGCATTGGCCCGGGGCTAAATGAAGATGACCCTTGAGAGCGCGACTCCCAAGGGAAAAAGGGCTAGGTGAGGCAAATGGTAAAACCAATGTTGGGCCTTGCGGAAGAGTTTTATTCAAAGTTTAACTGTCAAGGGGGTCCCATAAATCACCCAACCGCGTTAGGGACGCAAAATCCTGGAACATAATACCGATATGACGGAAACTAGGGCGGCAAGAGTGGAACAAAACACTGCATAAGGCCGAGCCTTCCACCCTTTACCAAGTATATAGATGCATTAATAATATAAGAGATATTGTGATATCCCAACATAAACATAATCCAACATGGAGCAATCTTCATCTTCACCTGCAACTAGCAACGCTATAAGAGGGGCTGAGCAAAAGCGGTAACATAGCCAAACAACGGTTTGCTAGGAAGGGTGTCAAAGGTTAGAGGTTCATGGCAATTTGGGAGGCTTGAGGAGCAAAAGATAGGTAACGCAGCATAGCGATAGAACGAAGCAACTAGCATAGCAATGATAGTAATGAGATCCAAGGTGACGGTCATCTTGCCTGAAATCCCGCAAGGAAGAAGAACGAGTCCATGAAGAAGATGAACGGATGAAGCCGAACCAAGCGTAGACGAACGACTCCTCACGATCACAACGAAACGGGAAACTATCGAGAAGAAGCACACAACATAGTAAACACACCACACAAGAACAAGACATGATGCACAACAAGCATGATGCATGACAAAGGCTACATGAAGCTACTCATGGCAAGAGATGATGCATACAAGACCAACACATCAAAGCAAGTTTAAATGAGGCCGGAAGCAACATATAACAATTCCGGTAAGTCCTCATATGCAAATTTCGAAATTGGTCCAGATCTGAATAAACCTTATGTTCAAGTTGTTAAACAGCAAGTTAAAATGCACCACGATGATCTACGCGAGATTCTAGTCAAGTTACATATAAAGTTCATTAGATTCGGAGCTACGGCCTAGAAGATATGAGCAAAACAAGTTAAACATGGCATTGATGCAAAATGCATACAAACATCAAGCAAACACCTCAAAATAAAGATGCAACATGATAATATGAAACTACATGCAAAATCAAGCAAGTTTCATATAGAGCACACTCAAAACGGAGCAACGGTTCAACACATACACATGAAACAAGTTTAAAGGACAAGCTGTCCAAAACAGCAACTAGGCATATTGCAAGCACCTAAACAACAAGCTAAAGCATCCTAACATGAGAAAAAAAGGCATGGGCATGATGTACAGGTAAAGCATAACAAAACATGAAAACTGAGCTATCTCCAGAAATCACTAGAACATGCTCAAAATGACATGGCAAGATTGCATATAATAACAGTTTCAGACTTATCAGAAAACAACATCAGGTTGCAATGTTTAGAGCTATCAAACAACATGCTACATGAACTTATCATGGCAGAAAAAAGCATGGCATGAATCTACTAATTGCATAGAACAGAAGTCCTTTACTGACCATGAGCCTAAAAGGATCAGAAAATATGATAGCACCCATGTAAACATGGCAAGTTATATTACAAATTCATACATGGCAGGAACAACGATAAGTAGGCATGTTGGTGAGCCTGAACCACTCACCACAGAGCAATACATGGCATGTCAAGGCAACTCACAGTAAGAAGACATGTTTATGAAGCTAAGCATGGCAAGAGAAAGTTCATAGAGTGCATGGATCACTAACAACAATCATGGAAACATTGAACTTAATGTTAACAGTCGACAAAGAACATTATTTAGCAATTTGAGAGCAAGATTACAACAAGTTACAGCAGACTATAATTGCAACAAAGGGCATGGATGGATAGAGCAAGACATGTATAACAAAACATCCTTAGTTAACATCTCCAGATTATGCATAGAATGACTTGTAGCAGCAGGTTTACATAGCAACATAATATAACAGAATCAGCTTAGCAAAACAGCAACAGCAAGTACCCTACTTAACAAGCTCGATGCACTCACTACTGGACCCACAAAAATCCATGGATGGCACCACTGTGAAGATGGCATGACATAGTTCAAAACACATGTAGACATCAGCCTCATAGGATGCACACATCAAATGCAACAAAAATGACAAATCATCAAGTTATAACAGTTTCAGCAGGTTAACATCATATAGCGCTCTTGCAATGAAGATTCAGGCACCAAGATTGACCCAAATGAACATGATGCAATGGAGTGAAATGAAGTACTCGTTGAGTCGAAAAATTTGACATATTACACGCACGAACCGGAGAGGTATGCTAGGAGATATGGCAGGTCAAACAGGGCACGAAAATGTTACAGAGAAAAGGACTTAGTGGAATTTTACCCTCCGAAAAGTCAATGGGACGAAGACGCAAGCGGACGAGGAGATCCGGGACGCAGCAGGGTTGTTTGGTTCGTGGCTCGGTGGATCTGGTCCACCTCCGATCCGGGCGACGGAGGATGACGCCGGGCGAGGTCGGCGGACTCGCCGATGGTCGGCGACGAGAAGGGGAGCTGGGCGGCGAGCGATCGAAGCGGGCGGGCGCTATGGCGGACGGGTCGGGCAGTGGTGCTGGGCGCCGGCGGCAGAGGCCGGACGCCGGGCGGGCGGAGGGCGGCGGTGCACGGCGGGCGACGGGGTGGCGGCGCTGCTCCGGTGGCGGGCGACGAGGTTGCCGGAGGGGCGCGGAGGCGCGGGCGCACGGAGGCGCGAGGCGGCGGGGACGGGCGCTGGCCGGGAGGGGCCCGATCCGCCCCGGTCGCGCGCGCGGGACGGCGGCGGGTGACGTGGCAGCACGCCACTGGCTGCGGGCGGCGGCGGGATTCGTCCGGCGGCGGGCGGACATGTCCGGCACGGAGAGGGGAGGATTTTTAGGGTTTGGACTGCGAAAATCTCGGGGGAGGCCACATATTTA
Source organism: Aegilops longissima (assembly GCA_021605205.1). Classification (NCBI taxonomy): domain Eukaryota; kingdom Viridiplantae; phylum Streptophyta; class Magnoliopsida; order Poales; family Poaceae; genus Aegilops; species Aegilops longissima. The sequence continues at coordinate 696,859,640 of CM038678.1, read as the reverse complement.
TAGGTAGAGGGAGCTAGGAGAGTCCAAATGGAGAGCGGTTTTCGCCCACATGATCGTGATCGAACGACCGAGAGCATGGAGGGGAGTTTGCTGGGTTTTGGGCCACTTTGGAGGGGTGTTGGGCTGAAAAGAGAAGGAGGCTTTTACGGTTACCCGGTTAACCGTTGGAGTACCAAACGACCTCCAAATGGCACGAAACTTGACAGGCGGTCTACCGGTGCTACACCAAGGCCGCTTGGCAACCTCGGGCCATTCCGAGAAAGTTTAACACCCGCACACGAAAAGAGGCAAAAGGGGGCGCCGGGGGACATAGGATTGCCGGATTGCAAAACGGACAACGGGGAAAATGCTCGGATGCATGAAACGAACACGTATGCACAATGAGATGCACATGATGACATGATAAAAATGCAGATGATGACATGGCAAATGCAACACGCAAGCAAATGACATGGCAACGATGGCATAATAACTCGCGACACGGGCGATCGAATCCGGGCGCTATAACTCTCCTCCACTAATAAGAGATCTCGTCCCGAGATCTTAGGACCGAGACTGAAGAGAAAGAGGAAGAGGTGAAGCAAGAACTCAAGTAAAGAAGCAAAGAATCGAGAGCACTTGAGAAGAAGAGAGGAACGACGAGAATGACGAGAATCGAAAGCTCACGAAATCAGATAGACTATGAAACCACTCCGGTTAGAACGAGATAAGAAACGAATAAGACTGAAAGGATTTAGGCAGCACTCCGGTTGAAACATGGAGGACTAGAACACGAGCTTGAGAGGATGGAATGATACTTGATGAGAGGAACAACATAAAACCTCCTTAAGAATTGAAAGAATTGAATGAAAAGAACTTAGAAGGAAAAGTTGAACGGAGTTGTTGAGAAAATCAACAACGAAAAGAATAAGCTTGTCGTGGACTTATGGATAACATCTCAAAATTATGAGCTGATCGCCGACCACAAGCGGAAAAGGTTAAATAGCTGAGGAGAACGAAAAAATGCAAAACTCTATTTCAGACGAATACGGAGAATTAAATGCACTTTGAGAGGCAAGAAAGAGCTCCTCCAAAAGAACCTAAATGAACTCTTGAAGAATGAATTAAATCATGAAGAACCACCATGAAGAACTCCGGTAACAAAAAGATTATGAGATTGAATGAAGGATGAAAGAATAAGATGAGCCTTATGATGATTTAGATGGATGTTCATTAAATGGCCGAGTAAATTTGAACTCCGAAAAGAAAAGATGAAAACACTTGGACCTAGAATTTATTCATCACTTAACAAACTCCGAAGGAAGGAATTACTCACTTGGATGAAATAAGAATAAGATTTATTGTATGCTTATCCTTCATAAAATTAAATTGATGAAAAGCAATGGATTTTTGCATACTATTTATTCTTCTAGAAAAGGGATTAAGAAGTGACATATCGCAAACTTGAGAATGTCTTCATGAACCACCAGTAGGATTGGAAAGAACGAATGAATTAAAATGATAATCAAGGAAAAATAATCTTGAATGAACCACCGTAATAATTTGGAAATGACTGATGAAAGAGAATGAATCGTCGGGAAGAATTATAAAAACAAATATGCTAGAGGGGATTTAGATGCAAAAGAACAAAGAGATCATGAGCTGATTAAAGAACACTTGAACGAAGCATCGGGATAAATAGAGAACGATAACAGGAATGATGGCCTCCGGTGAAAGAAACGGGAAAACAACTTCTGACATACTCTGGATGGGAGAAAAGAATTTGCATGACTAGAAACAATTAGATAGGATAACATCGAGCTAGCACCATGAATCTCCGGGGGAACGGACAAGATTTAAGAGAAACTCTACTTCGGTCTTCAAGGACGAAGATAAACACCACCAAAATTGTTGAGATACTCCGGTAGAATGAAAAGCTAAGAGGTTGAGCCAATAATGAAAAGAATTTTAAAGAGATCTTGGGAAGGGCCCTGATCGATGAAATTCATTCTACGCCAAACTTCAAAAGAACTTGAGAATAACTCCGAATAATTAGAAGAGTCAGGTAAGATCCTGGGAAAAGACCTGTGGACATCAACCTCATAGGATGCACACATCAAATGCAACAAAAATGACAAATCATCAAGTTATAACAGTTTCAGCAGGTTAACATCATATAGCACTTTTGCAACGAAGATTCAGGCACCAAGATGGACCCAAATGAACATGATGCAATGGAGTGAAATGAAGTACTGCTGAGTCGAACAATTTGACATATTACACGCATTTAACCGGAGCGGTATGCTAGGAGATATGGCAGGTCAAACAGAGTACCTAAAATGTTACGTAGAAAAGGACTTAGTGGAATTTTACCTCCAAAAGTCAATGGGACGTAAGACGGCGGGACGAGGAGATCCGGGACGCAGCAGGGTTGTTTGGTTCGTGGCTCGGTGGATCTGGTCCACCTCCAGATCCGCGACGGAGGATGACGCCGACGAGGTCGGCGCGACTTCCGCGATGGCCGGGCGACGAGAGGGGAGCTGGGCGGCGGCGCATCGCCGGGCGGCGCTATGGCGGACGGGCTCGGGCGCTGGTGCTCGGGCGCCGCGGCAGAGGCCGGACGCTGGCGGCAGAGGCGGACGCCTGGGCGGGCGGAGGGCGGCGTGTATGGCGGGCTACTTGGTGGCGGGCGCGCGCTCCGGTACGGAGGGGCGCGGAGGCGCGGGGGCGCGGAGGCGCGAGGCGGCGGGACGGGCGCTGGCCGGAGGGCCCGATCCGGCTCGTGGGCCGCCGCTGGGACGGCGGGCGGGTGACGTGGCAGCACGCCACCGGGCGGGCGGCGGCGGATTCGCCCGCGGGCGGCGGACATGTCCCGCGCGGAGAGAGAGGATTTTAGGGTTTGATCATGGAAATCTCGGGAGGCCACATATTTATAGGTAGAGGGAGTTAGAGAGTCCAAATGGAGAGCGGTTACCACACGATCGTGATCGAACTAATCGAGAGCATGGAGGGAGTTTGCTGGGTTTTGGGCCACTTTGGAGGGGTGTTGGGCTGCAAAGAGAAGGAGGCTTTTACGGTTACCCGTTAATCGTTGAGTACCAAACGACCTCCAAATGGCACGAACTTGACAAAGCGGTTCACTGGTGCTATACCAAGGTCGCTGGCAAACCTCGGCCATTCCGAGAAAGTTTAACACCCGCATACCTAAAAGAGGCAAAAGGGGGCGCCGGGGGACATAGGAGTGCCGGATTGCAAAACGGAAAACGGGGAAAATGCTCGGATGCATGAAACGAACACGTATGCACAATGAGATGCACATGATGACATGATAAAAATGCAGATGATGACATGGAAAAATGCAACACGCAAGCAAATGACATGGCAACGACGGCGAATAACTGGCAGACACCTGGTGCATCGAATCCGGGGCGTTACAGGGGGAGGAGAAGAAAAGGAAGGCCGCCCCAACTGGGGAGGCCAGAGAGTCCAAGAAGGGAAAACCCTTCCTCCGGACTTCTTCTCCAATGTCGACGACGACGAGGAGGATTGGCCTACGAGGGCCAAGCCCCTGGCGAGATCGTAAGGGTCCGTATACCCATGGCTTTTTATTATTGCAGAGTGTTCTCTAATGTCGAACAATTGTGCAGCCCGCCCAAGGGCGAGTTCGCCGATTCATCGAGCGGGTCCCCGGCTCGCCGAAATGGAGAGTACTCGCCCGACCGCCTCACCCCACGCTATGGATGACACTGAGGTGGTGCCCCAAGGGGGCTTGGTCAAGAGGAGGTGGCGAGGAGGAGCCACAAGGCAACCTCCCGAGTCCAGCGCTGGGGGGCAAGACCTGTGGGTTTAAGCTCACCTCGTCCGACTCCATGCCGAAACTATCAGCGGTTCAAGTCCGCCAGCGGATCTTCGCAAGAAGGAAGACACCGTGTCCTCCGCCCAACCGAGGCACCGGATAGCTTACTGGAGGCGCTTAACAACGCTCCATCGAAGAGGAGCAGAGCATCGTATGAGTGCGGTGATCCGACAGTTCAGTCCGCCAAGAGCGGACTGACAAGCTCGCATCAGCCTTCTAAAAGCTTTGAGGTAAGTTTTAGAATATGTAAAATATAACTGCATAGACAGAGCCCCGATGCTTAGGTCGGTGTTCGGAAAGAAAAGTCGACTAAGGATCTAAAAAGATATACGCAGGAGTCTAACATAAGTATGTCAATATGGGAATGCAGGCTGCGCTGCTGACCTCTCGCCAGACCGATCATGGAGGTCAATGCATTGAAGGTAACTCGAGCGATCCGAGAACGAGCTCGGACAAGCCAAGAAGCAGCTCGAGGACAAGGAAGGTAAGTAATACCTTATTAAAGAAATACCTTATAGAAAAGGTTTTGTTGCAAAAATAACAGATAACTTGGTACTACAGGGCCACTTAACGAGGTGGCGACTCAAGGAAGCGTGTCCGTGGTCGAAACAAAGCGGCCAAGGAACCCACCGAGCGAGATAAGGGGAGGCGAGCTGGCCAAGGTACGGCAAGAGCTCCAAGCTCTCGTGGAAGAACACGAGGGTTTGGAGCGTGAATCAAGACTCGAGAGTCCGAGCTCACCTCGCTCTTGAGAGTGCCAAAGCTGCAAGGCCGAGGCCCAAAAAGCCCTCCAAGAAATTGAGTCGCTGAAGAAGATAGCGCGGTAAGGCATTCTTTATGCAAAGCAAGCATGTGAAAGTGAATTATCTATTACTTACCCGGATTCGAGCTCTCCAGAGCATTCACAGATTTGCCCCTCAGAGGTGTCCGATGCTGCCGATTCTACCGCGCCAAGGAGGGAGCTCGACGGAAAAGGTGGTCCGGTCTCAAGATGCCGAGGCCGAACATCCGTGTTTCGAGCGACCAGCTGAAGCAGCTGGTCGAGCTCCACAAGGTCACCGAACAGGCCATGAAGGGCCTTATAGCGGGCTGTGACCATTGGAGGCCATGCCCGGAGCTACTTTGGCTTGGTGTAGCGGCCGGTGGATGCCTGTCCACGGATTGAAGTCATCAAGCGCCTCCGGCCTGCATTGAAGGTGTCCGTCGGGCCTTGCCCGTGCTAAAGTGCACCGGGCAAGCTGGATGCGGAGAAGCTTGTGACGGACGGGCCACCAAAGGGCCATGAGCATCGCACACCAAATGTACTATGAGGGCCTCCTCAAGGGTGCCCGCTTAATAGCGATGAGTGCTCCAAAGATGTAATTTTGAATAAACTCGCATTTGTTATCCTGTACGCTGAAAACTTGTTCATATGCGCTAAGCAATGCTTATTAATTTAAAATATTACCTTCAGGCGGCCGCTTATCAAATTTGAGAGATGGCAAGTCGTTGGCTTCAGCCCCCATGCCACGAAAGTGCCGGGTGTTCGGGTAAACTTGAGCACTCTTGTTCCCATTCTTGGGTCCATCTAGGAGGCGCCAACACAACGTAACAAGGCAACCGGACTTATAATGCTTGAACACTCTCACTTAGCCATAGAATTCTATAATTTTAAATTTCGCCAAGCCCCTAGTATTCGAAGACCGAGTTCGGGCGCTATCGACACCTTTGTCCGCATAATTCCGTTCCTCGCCTAAGCGCATAAGTCTTTAGGGACCCAAAAACCTCTCGAACAGCGATCGCTCGCCTATCATGACGGTCAGTTTTAGCTTTCCACCGGGTGCTCGACCCAGCTCAATCGGGCACAATCGCAGTGGTTCTCCGGTGCTACCTTAGCCGATATAACGGAACGAAGGTACCAAAACACGGAGCCGGGCAAACCCAACTATTGACCCAAGACATGATTCGAGCCAATTCATATAATGCTATAAGTTCGGGTGCCGACTTGTGAAAGTGTTCGACTTATCACACCATAACTTTGGGATACTTAAGCCCTCGTGTATTGGCCATACCAAAGTGTACGGTTGCAATATGTCGAAATGAACATATGTATAATAAAGGAAGTAGAGCAATAATAAGCAAAAGCTATGTATTGTTTATTCAAAAGGTACCGCAATGAAAGCGAATGATACAAATAGTGCGGTAAGCAAGGGATGGATTATCTAACATGTCCTCTCCGTGGGTAAGCTGGGATGGTATGTAAAACAGGTATAATGCTCGAATAGAGACCACCAACACTTCGACGTGGCTTCCTCGGCTGTTGCATCGTGAGTTCGGCGATTCTAGTGTCGGACAGGACTTCAAAGACGGAGTCCCGAAAGTAAGAAAAGGAAGAAAAAGGAAAAAGGAAAAGAAAGACACAATCGGAGCTCCTTGTGCGGTCGAGCCGCATTCTTGGCGCAGCCGTGGTCTTGCCCCTCCCCATATGCCCATGGTATCTCCAGAGCGTAATTATGTACGCTGAGTAACTAGCTTCGCAATTTCGCGAGGGCTGGGTTAGCCGGATTGCTACGCTGCGGCTTGAATCGTGCTGTGGTCTTGTTGTAGGTTACTCCGGCGCGCTTGATGTTGTCCGGACGCTTAATGGCTGGACTCAGAGTTGCTGTGAGAGGCTGCTTTGTACCTCCGCCGCAAGGGCCGCCGTGGTGCTCCTCCGTTCGAGAGAGCGCTCGTGTTTCCATTGACCGTGATTACCTCGAGGGCCTGGCATCTTGAGCTTGAGGTATGCGAAAGCGGCACCGCATTGAACTTTGCAATGCGGTTCGTCCGAGCAAGGCATGATAGCCGCCATGAATGGGACGATGTAGAAGATTAACTCTTCGCTTCGAAGTTATCCGGGATCCAAGACCACTTCGAGTGTAACCGAGCCCGCATAACTGGCCTCTACACCGTATGACGCCTTTAAAGGTCGTTTTGTAGGTTTAACTTGAGGGTCTATGCCCATTTTGCGATCAGATCCCGATAAAGCTGGTTCAGTTGCCGCCGCCGCCCATCGACTCGTTAGGTGAAATCCGCTGATAATTGGGTCAAGAACCAATGCGCGAAACCGCCGCGGACGGATGCTAGTGGGTGGTCCTTTGATCAAGGTGATCGGGCAGGAAGACCATGGGTTGAACTTGGGCGATCGCTCCATCGCAGATACGCCCCTTAGTGCACACTTCCGATCCCTTTGGGTATATGGGTTGCGATATCATGTTCACCGTGGCGCACTTTGTGGGAAAACCCTTCCGTCTCTATTGTTCGGGCGCCGGGCTCTTCCTCGCCATCGCTATGCAGCCCTTGTTATTGAGTTCGCACTTAACTTGCTCGCTTGTTTGAACACTCAACAGTCCCCGCTGGTATGATTGGCTGTTTTTCGGGGTGCCATGTATCCGCACAAGCGATCGAGTATCCGGTCCAAGTTGACGGGCCCCGGTATTTCTTTTGAATGGCTTCTTCCACGACCAGGTTTAGAGCTCTGAATCCGCGCTGACGGCCCGTCTTCAGTGTTATCGCCAGCACGCGGCGCTTGTTCTTGTTGCGACGCGACCTACCATTGCTGTCATTGGTATCCGAACTATCGTGATGTTTGGCCAAGTTGTTGCTTCGAGCTAGCTAGCTGCCCTCTCCCGCACAAAAGCGGGTCATGAGTGTTGTGAGGGCTGCCATGGATTTTGGCTTTTCCTGTCCTAGGTGCCGGGCAAGCCACTCGTCATGATGTTATGTTTGAAGGCTACAAGGGCCTCGTGATCCGGACAGTCAACGATTTGATTTTTCTTTGTTAGGAACCGTGTCCGTAATTGTCCGCAGATTCTTCGCTGCTGGATTATGTGGCTAAGGTCATAGGCGCTCGTGGTCGCATATATGTGCCCCGGAAGTTATCAAGGAATGCGCTTCGAGGTCCTCCCAACAACCAATTGATTCTGATGGCAAGCTGTTGAGCCAATGCCGAGCTGGTCCTTAAGCTTGAGTGGGAGGTATTTGATGGCATGTAGATCATCACCAAGGGCCATGTGGATATGGAGGAGATAGTCCTCGATCCGCACCGCAGGATCTGTGGTACCATCATATGATTCGATGTTTACGGGTTTGAAGCCCTCGTGAATTTGATGATCCATTACTTCATCCGTGAAGCATAGTGGGTGTGCGCGCTCAGATATTATATCACGACGTAGCTCATATGAGCTTTGTTCATCGTGTTTGGCCCGCCGGTTTGTTGATCCGCGCGACGGTAATCATCCCGTCGCTACGCCCACGAGCCGTAGATCGATCTTGTATGTTTTGCCTTATCCTCCAATATATCTCGCATGTCCGCGCGCTTTTCCCGCGTTTTGGTACTTTTCGAGCGGGCCGGGTGTGGCTTGAGCGGAGGGCCGAGAGGCTTCTCCGTCATGCCACGGGTGGCCGGTCTGCCATGTCGCGGCGCTGGTGACTTGGGTGCTTCTCCTTTGATCGAGGCAACGGCCCGCGCTTGGGGTAGCTTTTGGAGGGGAGTTCAAGTTCATACTCTTCGGCTGCAAGGACTTCAGTCCATCTCTCAGCTAGCAGGTCTTGGTCAGCTCTAAGGTATTGCTACTTTTTGTTGAGGCTGTTTGCCGTGGCCATAAGCCCGCTTGAAACGCCTCCTGCTCGGGAGGATCCTCAGCACGACAAATTGCTGTCGCCGAGGCTTGCCTCATCTTCGAGGGAGGCGCGTAATTATCGCCCTCGACCTTCTTTTTTCGCGCAGACCGTCAGGCGGACTTGCTTCTCCTCCTCCCGCGCTGAGTCCCGCTGCGCTGCATCGTCCGAGGTGTTATTATCTCCCATACCGTAATCACAGCTTTTGCCGTGGCGGATTTAGAGCGCGCCGCTGACCTCGGGCGCTTCGGTTGCTTTTTGAGGGTCATCCTCCGCTGTTCCATCGCTGCTCCTGCCTTTTGGGATATCCACCATATATATGTCATATCACGAGGTGGCCTTCCAAAGGCCCTCGTAGGCGCTGGTCTTGTTGTCTCCGCATCGCTGCTCATACCGCCGATGTCTCCGAGTCAAGTCAGCATGTCGGTTAAATCATCAAGTGGCTACAAAGTGGGTGGTGGTGGGCGCTGAATTTCTTCGCCGTCCGAGATCCCAACCTTCCTGTCCGTAGTCCGCCAGGGCTCTCCGGATAAAGAGAGAGACTTTAGTGAATTCAGGATGTCGCCAAAGGGCGTAGCCGAAGATGTCCGCGCAGTGAACTCCATGACCGTGCCCAATCGGATTTTATTGGCAGGGCGCGGAGGGTTCGGAGTCCCGAGAGGAGTCCGCACCGAGTCGAGGTCTTCGCAGCGACAAGGATGGAGTTCGCTCAATCGCCATAGAGATGGTAGCCCCGAGGCGGTGTCCAACCACTCGCCTTCGATCGGGGAATCCGCCCGATTAAGGGTCGGAGCGAAGCGGTGCGCCTCCGTGGCATTGTTCGGCTGCAGAGCTAGATCATGCCGACGAGACAAAGGCGGCACGCTTGGCTGCGCGCTCAATTCGTCAAGATCAAGTCTCCGCGGATATTGGTCGATAGTTCAAACTTCCAAATCTGACCGATGGCTGTGGGCGAAGCTTTCGATCTGCTCCAGATGGCTGCTTAATTGCCCGCAGCAAAGCCGCCGAATAGGAAGATCTGTCTGGGAGAAAAGTCTCACCCTGACCGCCGTTGTTGATGATCAAGGAGCCATCGGGCCTATCGGTGACGCATATACGAGGAACTCTCAATGAAAGCACCAATGTCGGTGTAAACCGCGGATTTCGGGTAGGGGGTCCCGAATCATGCCTAGGCGGATGGTACAGGAGTGTAACATCCCTAATTTCCCATTTGGAATGTTTTACAATTATAGCTAACATCTATGCATTATTGTTTGAACTGAGTGACATTTGAATTATTTTAGAGGCTTTTGAGTTTGTTGAATTTGAATTCAAATTGGCGCTTGAAATTTATTTCAAAACAATGCCCCATAAATACTTGAGCAAAAGTATGAGAGGAGTAAACATGACACTCCAAAATGTCAAGAAAAGTTTTGCCAAAAGATTGGATTCAAATTTGATTTTATTTGGGATTTCTATAAAATGTTTTTTTAAGTTTGAGTTTTGCCTCGAAAAATGTTCAAATTGTAGGATAAATTCGTGAGAATTTTGATATATTTATGTCCTATATAAAAATATATATATTTTATATATTATCTCTCTCTCTATAATTCAAAAAAAGGAAAAGAAAACCCCAAAGCGCCACCAGCTAACTGCCCAGTCAGCCAGCTGGCCAAAGTAGCCTCACCAATGGCTAGGCGAGCCACCACGCACGAGCCGGCCTGCCCTGAGCCGCCTACCAATCCCTCCCCCGGTCGCCCGACCAACCTCCTCCTCCTCTCTCACGCCACTGCCCCACCCCTTCTTCTTTCCTCGCCCACGCCACACGCCAGAAGCGACCGCACGCCTGTCACGCGATCTTCACGGATCGCGATCCCGAGTCGCCTGCCCCAAGTCGATGCCCTATAAAACCCACGCCTCCTCCTCGAACCCCCCAAAACCCGAGCCTAAGACCCACCACAGCTCGCACCGCCGAACGATTCGCCGCGCCGGTTCGCCATTGCCTCGCCACCGTGAGCCGCCGACCTACAAACTACCCCTGCCCGAACCGCCGCTTGCTCCACACCCGCCGACATCTTTCCTTGCCCAGAGCCTCTCCGACGCCGCCGCTTCGAGCTCGTCTCGCCGCCCGGAGCCGGAGCTCACCCGAGCTCGCCCCGATCACCCCTGCCATCCTCGAAGCCACCGACTCCACCTCGACCTCGAGCCGCCAGACTGCCGACGCCTCCGCTGCGCCCTGACCACCGGAGCTGGGCTGCTGCCGCCGCTCGAGCCACTGCCGTCTGTCAGCTGTTGCCGCCACTGCTGTAAGTCGCCGAGCCGCCACCACCATTCGATCTAAAACCTAGGGTTTAGATTAGACTAGCTAAGGGGTACGCTTTTATTTTAAAAAGGCCGTTTAGTTACGGTTTTTTTTGGTTTAGTTAGCGGTTTAGTTAGACCGCCCGATCGGTTTATTTTCTCGGCACGATTAGTTATATGTCACTTGAGCGCTAGATAGGCCCGTTAGCGCTTAGTTTTTCTTTTTAGTTATATTTTTCGTTTTCTTTTAATGAATAGTTCCAGTTTTGTAAAATCCATATCTTTTAGGTTACTTAATATTTTTAGTTGATTCTTTTTTTGTTAGTTTGCAAATTTGTTGTAGTTTATGTAGAAAATATGTTTAGCCATGTTTAAATTAGTAGAAATTGTTTTATTCTAGTTTTAGACAGATTAGTATTTCTACTATAAAATGAGTTAGGATTATTTTATTTTAGTGATTCTTTTATCACTGCTTTGTTTTGACTTTGCCTAGCAGTAGGAAATTATTTGGGTATTTTAGATTTAATAAAATTAGTTTTAGTCGAAATCATGTGTTTCTTGTTTATTTAACTAGCTACTGTTTTCTTGTTTTTCTATTTAGTAAATAATTTTATTTTAACTATGTTATAGTTTATTTTAGATTAGTTTCTGTAGTTTTAGAACATGAACTTTTATTTACAGAAAATAAAAAGTTTATTTTATTTTCTTTTTAGTTGTTGGCTTGGTTTCTTCAGTTTTCTTTGGTTTTTGGTTCGATGGTTTTGTGTGTTTTATGTTAGCATGTTGTTATGTTAAGTGATTGTATGCTTATATGAGTGTTGTTTGCTTCGTAGAATTTCCGAGTGCTAAGCCTGCTATCACGAGTCCCTAACTTTCAAGACCGTCACCAGCAAGTCATTTGATCATGTTTTCTTTTACAATACCTATGATTTTATTGCATTGAATTATACCTCCCCACCATGCATGCAGTAGGAGAATTTTAAATTATGTTCTTGAGTAGCATCATGAGGTAGGATGAAACCAATTCCCTTGTTACCATGGCCCGGAAGAAGTAGTTTTTTTTGCTATGCTCAGAGACGGGTTGGTTGAGTGATTCATAAGGGAGATGTGAGAGTCAAGATGATGACAACCCCATGACTTCAAGCTCAAGATGGACTTCAAAATTCACTACTGGGTGGAGGACGGTTGACGGGCACTTGGAGAAACCAGCGGCTGGCCGGGATGCATGGAGAAGCGCCATGACATCTTATGGAAAGCTTCACCCAGCCACGAAGAGACGGATGGATACCCCATTGACCGGAAGCTTACTCTGCAGCCGCAGCCATTATGGGCTCGCTTGGTCGACCCTAGGTGTGACTCGCCGACGGTGCTACGAGATGTAGAAGAACGGTAGGATTGATGGGCACCGCAAAGGGCCTGAGGAACTCTTCGAAGACCCTGTTGCTCATTCCGCCTTCAAACACCGTGAAGTGCTAAGACTTAAAGGAGGGAACGATTCTTATGGGTAAAGTGCAAAACCTCTCGCAGAGTGAAGATCTAATCGTTAGCCGTGTCCCCGTTACTTTACAGTTTGAGCCTCGAACTTGGAGTATTTCGATATCTCAACACGGAACTTAATAAATTAATTGAGGGGTTATTTAATAATTGGGAATGAGACATTGGTTGGTGGAACCATCTCAATAACTACCAACATTTTGTAGTATTTGCAAACTAGTCCTTGTTGTAGGGAAAACTGGCTTTTTCGCAAAACAATGAAACTTAGAGCCCCACAGCCAAACTGCATATAGTGTTAGTAATATTATTGTTGTTCTCTTTGACTTGCCGCATATTCAAAATGTTGACCTACACGGCTGCAATGTCTTATGTTGCGCAGGAGTTTTCCGATCAGAGTGAGGCTACGATCCACGCCATGCATTGCCCTATGGAGTCGGATGGACTCGCTTATTCGCTCACGCTCCGAGCTTTATTTAGTTTATTTTCATGAGTTACCTTCGTCAATTTATTATATTGTAATAAAGACTCGATATGAGAATCGTAATAAATTCAGGTGTGATTGAACTTTGAATCTTTTCATCAATGTACCGTGTGTGCCAAAGATGATCTTGGGATGGTACAGCTACACGTAGACTTGACCGATTTTGGGTCGGTCGCACAGAGATGGTATCAGAGCACACGCCGACCGAGGACGAACCCTAGGATCGGAAAGCCATAGGAAGAGACTATTTATTTTATGTCCTTATCATTCCGCAATTCTCCCTGCTCATTTCTGACTTCTCTCCGATTTTCAACATTCTAGATGGGCACGAAGTTCACCCCAGTTCCGCTACCGAGTTTTGCCACCAGATGAGATGATGCCTCTCGCAAGAAGCTGGTTCAGATAGTGAAGAAGCTGAAGATTGCTCTCGCCTCAATCACCGGAAGCCTACCAATGCACTTCCGACGGATACCCGCCATGTGATTAAGGTGCACATTCCAGGAGGACCTTCTGAGGACATTCAGAGCCCATTGACTTTGAGTTTACCGATTTCAATTGATCCCTAAGAGACATGGCGATTTATCGCACTTGGACATCTCCGAGAAGAGTACAGGTCGAAGCTCGACCCATCGACTCTCCATGATTTCTCGCAGAGCTAGGAATGGAGATATCATCCGCATCAGAGAGGACGACTCCATTCTCTCATATGTTCAAGACTTGAGAGTCTCCTCAGAAACGGAAATCTGCATCACCAGAACTCAAGGTACACAGAGGCTGTTGTTCCGTGAACTGAACCGGAGGAGAAAGCACACGCGACTTCCTTGACTATGAAGAAGAAATCAAGGATTTCATGGAGAGAGTCGATAAGCTGAAGATGGATGTTGCCGCATTAGAGGAGAAGATGGACTTGGGAGAAGACCTTTTTCCGAGTGGAGATGACGGACCCCTCGTGAGCAATGACCAGGATAATGAAGAGAGCTCCACCGAAGAAAGCCGCAAGAGGAGGCGCCGCACCAAAGGACGCCACACCGGAGGACGCCGCACTAGAGGACGCAAGGATAATTGATGAAGACATTTAGTCGACAGCCATGTTATTTTATTTTTTCCGTCGATCAGTTAGGCCGTTATTTTCGATTAGTCGTGAGAATTTGTAATCCGGGATTGAACCATGTTTGAGATGATTGAATAAATAATTGGTGTGATTATGATTGTGCATTCATATGGGTAGTGATATTTTCTCATAAGACCCTTGTTCTATTCTAATTTTCTCATCCACTCCAAAACACCAGATGCCTCCGAGACGTGACCCTGGTTTCAACTTTCCACCGAGCTCACCCACTGATCCAAAGCAGCAGTAATGCCCTTATGCGTATGCTCATCCAACCGTAACAACAACAACAACAACAACAATCCACCGCCACCACCCCTCGCTGACAACTTGACCCGCTTCCTAAGGCTGAATCCGCCGGTGTTCTCTAGCAGACCGAGCCGATTGTGGTCGGCGATTGGCTCCGCAAGGTCGGAAGGAGTTAGCCACCGCTGGATGCACAGATGCAGAGAAGGTGCGCTTTGCCGCACATCGCCTTGATGGACCTGCAGCCTCTTGGTGGGAGAACTACACCGCCACTTATCACATCGCCACCATTACGGGATCAGTTCCAAGAAGCTTTCCGCACCGCCATGTATCACCGGAGCCATGAGTCTCAAGAAGCGGAGTTCCGCAACTTACGCCAGGGAACCGCATCGGGCAAGACGTGGATGAGTTCAGAAGTTAGCTCGCTATGCCCCGGATGATGTGGCCACAGATGCCGCAAAGCAGGAAAAGTTTCTCGAGGGACTCAATGACGAGCTGGGAATGCAGCTAATGGTGGCTACTTTCAACAACTACCAGGAGCTGGTAGACAAGGCCACCATACTCGAAGGCAAGCAGCAGCAGATTGATAGCCGCAAGCGGAAGTATGGCCAGGGGAAGTACAACTCTGGAGCTCAGCAGAAGCCCCGTTATGCCCCATACTCGGGAGGGCATACCCATCACACCCATGGAGGACATAACCATGGAGGGAATGGGAACAACCGCAACCACGACAACAAGTCAGGTAATGGAAACGGCAATGGCAACCAGCATCGCCCGCCTCGCCAAGGATCTGAGTCACATCACCTGCTTCAAGTGCCGTAAAACAGGCACTATGCCACCGACTGCCCGGAGGCCAAGGAGAGGAATGGAAACGCAATGGAAGCTCAAAGAAAGAAGCCCAACCTTTTCCTCGTGCTCAGTGAACCACATTGACGTGGAGGACGCCTATGATCAGCCGATAATCGTGGTTGGTAAGTTTTATTAAATTCACATCCAAAGATTGGTACTTTTGATTCTCGTGCAATGCATTCATTTATATCAAGGGTAGTTGGAAAAGTACGGGTTGCCCACTAGAACCCTTAGAAGCCCTCTTCACGCCGGGCCCGCAGAGGAGAAATGATGGCAGGCTTAGGCTGTCATGCAACCCTTAACATCGGAAACCATAAATTTCCGCAGACTCATAGTATTGGAAACCCAGACCTTGGATGTAATCCTAGGCATGGATTGGTTGACAAGTTTGAAAGAAACATAGACTGTGCTCAAGAAGACGATTCTGCCACCACCCCGGAGCGTAAGAGGATCAAGTATGTATCCGCATTTATCCCGTGAAGAATCAGTGAATTTCTCACGGAGTTGTTCAAGAGGAAGTGCCGGTAGTACAAGATTTTCCTAATGTGTTTCCGGAGGAATTACCAGGATTGCCACCGGACAGGGACATTGAATTTCTGATTGAGTTATTGCCTGGCACAGCCCCAATATCCAAGAGACCCTATCGGATGCCCCCAACGATTTGGAAGAGATCAAGAAGCAAATTAATGAGCTATTGGAGAAGGTATATTCGCCAAGCTCGCTACCTTGGGGAGCCCCCCATTTTGGTAGAGAAGAAGGATGGAACCCCGAGAATGGTTAGGATTATCGCTCGCTGAACGACGTGACCATCAAGAACAAGTACCCTCTGCCGATGATTAACGATCTATTTGATCAGCTAGTTGGAGCCAAGGTATTCTCCAAGATCGATCTTCGATCAGGGTATCATCAGTTGAAGATCCGTGAAAAGGATATACCTAAAACAGCATTCACCACCAGGTATGGTTTATATGAGTATACCGTCATGTCATTCGGATTGACTAATGCCCCTGCATACTTCATGAATTTGATGAACAAGGTATTTATGGAATATCTGGACAAGTTTGTCGTGGTGTTCATCGATGATATACTGATTTTCTCCCAGAGCGAGGAAGAGCATAAGGAACATTTATGCCTAGTTCGAGAAACTCCGAGAACATCGCTTGTATGCCAAGTTTAGCAAATGTGAATTTTGGCTGAAGGAAGTCGGATTCCTGACATTTTATTTCAGAGAAGGAATAGCAGCTTGACCCCACCAAGGTTGTATCACCACCGATTGGCAGTCACCCACCTCACCAAGGAGATCCGCAGTTTTCTTGGACTCGCAGGATATTATCGGAGGTTTATTGAGAATTTCTCAAGATTGCCAAGCCCATGACCGAGCTGTTGAAGAAGGATGCCAAGTACATTTGGACCGAGGATTGTGAAGCCGCCTGTGAATTGAAGAAACGCTTGGTTACAGCCCCAAAGATTGATTTTGCCGGACATGCACAAGGATTACCAGTATATTGTGACGCTTCTCGCCAGGACTCGGAGGAGTACTCATGCAGGAAGGAAAAGTTGTAGCTTATACCTCCGCATAGCTACGACCTCACGAGATGAATTACGCCACACATGATTTGGATTTAGCAGCCGAGTGCATGCACTCAAGACTGGAGGCATTTCCTTATCGGAAACAGCTTGTGATGTTTACACAGATCATAAAAGCTTGAAGTATATTTTCATGTAGAAAGAGTTGAACCTCAAAGAGGAGATGGATAGAGTTAATCAAGGACTATGACATGAGATTGCATTACCACCCAGAAAGGCTAATGTTGTAGCAGATGCTTTGAGCCGTAAGAGTTATGTGAATACTCTTATAGCGGAGGATTACCTCAGAGTTAGTCGATGACCTCGAGATCTTCGATCGGAGATAGTTCCAGAGGATATGTTGCAGCTCTGAAAGTTCAGTCCACTTTGGCCGAAAGAATTCGTGAAGCCCGTAAGTCGGACAAGGAAATTGATGAGATAAAGAAAAGGATGAATGAAGGAAAAGCTAAAGGGTTTCGCAAGGATGAATACGGAGCTATATGGTTCGAGGATCGATTATGTACCCAATGATCCCGAACTCAGGAAGCTAATTCTTCAGGAGGCTCATGATTCACCGACTCGATTCACCCCTGCAACACCAAGATGTATCTGGATTTGAAGGAAAGTTTCGTGGATGGTATGAAGAAGGATATTGCTGAGTACGAGTAATATGCGGCGTTTGCCAATGAGTAAAGGC
The DNA here is from genome assembly GCA_021605205.1 of Aegilops longissima. Classification (NCBI taxonomy): domain Eukaryota; kingdom Viridiplantae; phylum Streptophyta; class Magnoliopsida; order Poales; family Poaceae; genus Aegilops; species Aegilops longissima. The sequence goes on along the minus strand of CM038678.1, from coordinate 696,842,446 downwards.
GGAACATCGAAGCCAGCAGGGTTACTTCAACCTTGCCGATTCCCAAGTGGAAATGGGAAAACTTGGAATGGATTTTATCACAGATTACCCAGACCTGCTCAGGTTATGATTCCATCCGGGTAGTGGTTGATCGATTGACCAAGGTAGCTCATTTCATTCCCGTGAAGACCACCTATACCAGCGCTAAGTTAGCCAAGATATGCATGACCAGGATCGTATGTCTGCATGGAGTTCCGAGGAGTATTGTGTCAGATAGAGGAACACAATTTACCTCAAAGTTTTGGAATCAGTTGCATGAGACTTTTGGTACGAGGCTGGAGTTCAGTACAGCTTTTCATCCGCAGACAGATGGACAGACCGAGAGAGTCAACCAGATCCTGGAGGACATGTTGAGAGCTTGTGCGCTAGACTATGGGTCTAGCTGGGATTATAATTTGCCATACACGGAGTTCTCGTGACAATAATGCTTATCGCACCACCAAGATGGCCCTTTGAAGCTCTATACTAAGGAGGTGCAGAACACCATTGTTGTGGGATGGTGTTGAGATCGAAAAATTTTCGGTCCCGATCTTATCAGAGGTTCCAAGAGAAAGTCAAGCTGATTCGAGATAGACTCAAGGTAGCTCAATGAGGCGTAAGAGTTATGCCGACAAGAACGCAAGGAAGTAACATACTAAGCGGAGACCGGGCATATTCTTCGTGTCCTCACTTCGTGGAATCAAGAGGTTCGTGTTAAAGGAAAGTTAGCACCCCGGTTCATTGGCCCCTACAAAATCCTCTTACGCCGTGGAGAAGTTGTTACAAGTTGGAATTGCCGGAAGGATTGTCCGAGTTCATGATGTCTTCCACGCTTTCGCCTAAAGAAATGCCATGCTGAGATGGCCGATATTCCGCTGAGAGACACAAGGCCCCTAGAGGCCATACAGCTCGACAAAGGATCTGACTTATGAGGAGAAACCCGTCTGAATTCTCGAGATCATAACAGAGTCACCCGCAAAGAAGATCATCAAGTTTTGCAAGGTGTCAGGAGTCATCATTCCGAGGAGGAAGCCACCGGGAGCGAGAAGAAGACCTCCGCCGAGACCACCTGCACCTATTTGTTAGTTAACCCAATCTCGAGGGCTAGATTCATCTTAAGGTGGTAGGTTTGTAACATCCCAAATTTCCCATTTGGAATGTTTTACAATTATAGCTAAGCATGTATGCATTATTGTTTTGAATTGAGTGACAGCTTGAATTATTTCAGAGGCTTTTGAGTTTGTTGAATTTGAATTCAAATTGGCAGTTGAAATTTATTTCAAAACAATGCCCCGACAAATACTTGAGCAAAAGTATGAGAGGAGTAAACATGACACTCCAAAAATGTCAAGAAAAGTTTTGCCAAAAGATTGATTCAAATTTGATTTTATTTGGGATTTCTAGAAAATGTTTTTTTAAGTTTGAGTTTTGCCCTCGAAAATGTTCAAATTGTAGGATAAATTCTCGAGAATTTTGATATATTTATGTCCTATATAAAAAAATTATATATTGTCTCTCTCTCTATAATTCAAAAAAGGAAAAGAAAACCCTCAGCGCCACCAGCTAACTGCCCACTAGCCGAAAGAGCCCACCAATGGGCCAAAGCAGCCACCAGCCGAGCCGGCCTGCCCGAGCCGCCGCCTCAATCCTCCTCCCCTCGCCCTAATCAACCTCCTCCTCCTCTCTCACTAACGCGCCGCCCCACCCCTTCTTCTTTCCCCACGCACGCCACGCCAGAAGCGACCATCACGCCTGCCGCCCGCGATCTTCACGGAATCGCGATCCCGAGTCGCCTCTGCCCCAAGTCGATGCCCTATAAAACCCTACTCCTCCTCGAACCCCCAAAACCCGAGCCTAAGACCCACCACAGCTCGCACTCGCCGAACGATCTCGCCGCCGCCGTTCGCCGCTGCCTCGCCACCGTGAGCCACCGACCTACAAACTACCCTCGCCAACCGCCGCTTCGTCCCCGCACTACCGACATCTTTCCTTGCTCAGAGCCTCCCGACGCTGCCGCCTCGAAGCTCGTCGCCGGCGCTGGAGCCGGAGCTCACCCCGAGCTCGCCCCGACGCCTGGCTATCCCCGAAGCCGCCGATTACACCCCGACCTCTCGAGCCAAGACTACCGACGCCCGCTGCCGCCTGACCACTGGAGCTGCTGCGCTGTTGCCGCCGAGCCGCTGTCCGTCACTGCTGCCGCCATCATGTAAGTCGCCGGAGCCGCCACCACTGCTCGATCTAAAACCTAGGGTTTAGATTAGACTAGCGAAGGGGTACGTTTTATTTTAAAAAGGCCGGTTTAGTTACGGTTTTTTTTGGGTTTAGTTAGCGGTTTAGTTAGACCGGCCCGATCGGTTTATTTTCTCAGGCACGCATTAGTTATATGCCGCCTGAGCGTTAGATAGGCCCGTTAGCGCTAGTTTTTCTTTTTAGTTATATTTTTCGTTTCTGTTTTAATGAATAGTTCCAGTTTTGTAAAATCCATATCTTTTAGGTTACTTAATATTTTTAGTTGATTCTTTTTTGTTAGTTTGCAAATTTGTTGTGGTTTCTGTAGAAAATATGTTTAGCCATGTTTAAATTAGTAGAAATTGTTTTATTCTAGTTTTAGACATATTAGTATTTCTACTATAAAATGAGTTAGGATTATTTTATTTTAGTGATTCTTTTATCACTGCTTTGTTTTGACTTTGCCTAGCAGTAGGAAATTATTTGGGTATTTTAGATTTAATAAAAAATAGTTTTAGTCTAAATCATGTGTTTCTTGTTTATTTAACTAGCTACTGTTTTCTTATTTTTCTATTTAGTAAATAATTTTATTTTAACTATGTTATAGTTTATTTTAGATTAGTTTCTGTAGTTTTAGAACATGAACTTTTATTTACAGAAAATAAAAAGTTCATTTTATTTTCTTGTTAGTTGTTGGCTTGGGTTTCTTCGAGTTTTCTTTGGTTTTTGGTTCGATGGTTTTGTGTGTTTTATGTTAGCATGCTGTTATGTTAAGTGATTGTATGCTTATATGATTGTTGTTTGCTTCGGTAGAATTTCCGGAGTGCGAAGCCTACTATCACGAGTCCTTAACTTTCGAAGACCGTCAGCCAGGCAAGTCATTTGATCATGTTTTTTTTACAATACCTATGATTTTATTGCATTGAATTATACCTCCCCACCATGCATGCAGTAGGAGAATTTTAAGTTATGTTCTTGAGTAGCATCATGAGGTAGGATGAAACCAATTCTTGTTACCATGGCCTGTGACGAAGTAGTTTATTTTGCTATGCTCAGAGACGGGTTGGTTGAATGATTCATAAGGGAGATGTGAGAGTCAAGATGATGACAAACCCATGACTTCAAGCTCAAGATGGACTTCAAAATTCACTACATCGGGTGGAGGACGGTTGACGGCACCTGGAGAAACCAGCGGCTGGTCGATGCATGGAGAAGCGCCAAGACATCTTATGGAAAGCTTCACCCAGCCACGAAGAGACGGATGGATACCTCATTGACCGGAAGCTACTCTGCAGCCGCAAGCCATTATGGGCTCGCTTGGTCGACCCTAGGTGTGACTCGCCGACGGTGCTACGAGATGTAGAAGAACGGTAGGATTGATGGGCACCGCAAAGGGCCTGAGGAACTCTTCGAAGACCCTGCTTGCTCGGTCCCATCTTCAAACACCAGAAGTGCTAAGACCTAAAGGAGGGAACGATTCTTGCGGGTAAAGTGCGCAAACCTCCGCAGAGTGAAGATCTAATCGTTAGCCGTGTCCCAAGTTACGACAGTTTGAGCCTCTGAACTTGGAGTATTTCGGATATCTCAACACTAAACTTAATAAATTAATTGAGGGGTTATTTAATAATTGGGAATGAGACATTGGTTGGTGGAACCATCTCAATAACTACCAACATTTTGTAGTATTTGCAAACAAGTCCTTGTTGTAAGGGAAAACCGGCTTTTCGCAAAACAATGAAACTTAGAGCCCCACAGCCAAACCGCATATAGTGTTAGTAATATTATTGGTGTTCTCTTTGACTTGCCGGCATATTCAAAATGTTGATTTACATGGCTGCAACGCCTTATGTTGCAGAGGAGTTTTCCGATCAGAGTGAGGCTACGATCCACGCTATGATTGCCCTATGGAGTCGGATGGACTCGCTTATTCGCTCACGCCCGCAGCTTTATTTAGTTTATTTCATGAGTTACCTTCGCCAATTTATTCTATTGTAATAAAGACTCGATATGAGAATCGTAATAAATTCAGGTGTGATTGAACTTTGAATCTTTTCATCAATGTACTGTGTGCCAAAGATGATCTTGGGATGGTACAGCTACACGTAGACTTGACCGATTTTGGGTCGGGTCGCCATAAGGAGACAAGGGACACGATGTTTTTACCAGGTTCGGGCCCTCTCGATGGAGGTAATACCTACCCTGCTTGATTAATATTGATGATATGGGTAGTACAAGAGTAGATCTACCACGAGATCAAGGAGGCTAAACCCTAGAAGCTAGCCTATGGTATGATTGTTGTTCGCCCCACGGACTAAAACCTCCGGTTTATATAGACACCGGATAGGTTAGGGTTACATGTAGTCGGTTACAATGGTAGGAGATCTACATATCCAGACGCCAAGCTTGCCTTCCACGCCAAGGAAAGTCCCATCCGGACACGGGACGTAAGTCTTCAATCTTATATCTTCATAGTCTTGGAGTCCGCCGTGATGATAGTTCGCTATCCCGACACCCCTAGTCCGGACTCCTCACCCTCCAAGAAATTGAAGCATTAAAGAAGATAGCGGCGGTAAGGCATTCTTTATGCAAAGAAGGCATGTGAAAGTGAATTACCTATTACTTACCCGATCCGGATCTCTCCAGAGCATTCATGATCTGCCCTGTAGTGTGTCCGATGCTGCCGCTGCTCTACCGCTGCCAAGGAGGGGAGCTCGACGGAAAGGTGTTCGTCTCAAGATGTCGAGGCTGACGTCCGTGCCCCGAGCCACCAGCTAAAGCAGTTGGTTGAGCTCCGCAAGGTTGCTTAACAGGCCATGAAGGGCCTCACACCGGCTGTGGCTATTGGAGGCCATGCCCGGGAGCTACTTGGCTAGTGCGGCGGCTGGTGGACACCGACCATGGATTGAAGTCACTGCCGCCCTGCCTGCATTGAAGGTGCCCGACGGGCCCTTGCCCGTGCTAAAGTGCATCGGGCAAGCTGGATGCCGAGAAGCTTGGACCGACGGGCCACCAAGGGCAAGGAGCATCGCAAGCCCGAAATGTACTATGAGGGCGCTATGAAGGGTGCCCGCTTTATAGCGCAGTGAATGCTCCAAAGATGTAATTTTGAATAGACTCGATTTATTATCATGTACGCTGAAAACTTGTTCATATGTGCTAAGCAACACTTTGTGTATTTAAAATATTACCTTCAGGCGGCCGCTTATCAAATTTGAGAGATGGCAAGTCGTTGGCTTCAGCCCCATGCCACGAAAGTGCTGGGGTGTTCGATAAACTTGAGCGCCTTGTTCCCATTCTGGGTCCTTTGAGGAGGCGCCAACGCAACGTAACAAGGCAACCGGACTTATAGTGCTTGAACACTCTCACTTAGCCATAAAATTTATAATTTTAAATTTCGCCAAGCCCTAGTATTCAAGACCGAGTTTGGGGCGCCATCCACGCCTTTGGCCGGACAATGCCGACTCGCCTAAGCGCATAAGTCTTTAGGGACCCGAAAACCTCTCTAACAGCGTAATCGACTCTCGCCTCTATCATGACGGCCGCCGCTTTCTCCACCGAGGTGCTCAACCCAGCTCAACCGGGGCACAATCGCAGTGGTTCTCCCAATACTATCTTAGCCGATATAACGGAACGTAAGGTACCAAAACATGGGAGCCGCAAACCCAACTATTGACCCAAGACATGATTTAGAGCCGATGCATATAATGCTATAAGTTCAAGCGGCCGACTTGTGAAAGTTTTCGGACTTATCACACCATATTTTTGGGGTACTTAAGCCCTCGGGTATTGGCCGCACTAAAGTGTACGGTGCACCATGTCATGAATGAACATATATAGATAAAGGAAGGAGTGCAATAATAGGCAAAAGCTATGTATTGTTTATTCAAAAGGTACCGCAATGAAAGCGTAACGATACAAATAGTGCGATAAGCAAGGGATGGGACTATTTAACATGTCTCTCCGTGGGTAAGCTGGATGGTATGTAAAACAGGGCTCAGTAGAGACCACCTGACACTGACGAGCATTTCGCTTCCCCGGCTGTTGCATCGTGAGTTCTGCAATCCTAGTGCCGGACAGGCTTCTGGAAAACAGAGTCCCGAAAGTAAGAGAAAAGAAGAAAGAAAAAGAATGACACAATCGGGAGCCCCGTGCGGTTGAACCACATTCTGGTGTGCCGTGGTCGTGCCCCTCCCTTATGCCCATGGTATCTCCAGAGCGTAATTATGTATGCGTAGCTGGCTTCGCAATTTCTTGAGGGCTGGGTTAGCCGGATTGCTACGCTGCGGTTCAATCGTGCCAGCGGTCTTGTTGTAGGTTACTCCGGACGATTTGACGGTGTCCGGACGCTTAATAGCCGGACTCGAGAATTGCTGTGAGAGGCTGCTTTGCACCTCCGCCCGAGGGCCGCCAGATGCTCCTCCGCTAAGAGAGAGCGCTCGGTGTTTCCATTGACCGTGATTACCTCGAGGGCCTCGCATCTTGAGCTTGAGGTATGCGAAAGCGGCACCGCATTGAACTTTGCAAATGCAGTTCGGCCCAAGCAAAGGCGTGATAGCCGCCATGAACGGGAGTATGTCAAGATTAACTCCTCACTTCGAAGTTATCCGGGATCCAAAGACCACATCGAGTGTAACCGAGCCTCGTGCAATTGTCCTCTACACCTGGTATGACGCCTTTAAAGGTCGCCTTTGTGGGTTTAACTGATGGGTCTATGCCCATTTTTGCGATCAGATCCTGATATAGCAGGTTCAGGCTGCTACCACCGCCCATCAAGACTCGAGTGAGGTGAACTGGCCAATGATTGGGTCAAGAACCAATGCGGCGAATCCGCCGTGTCGGATGCTAGTGGGTGGTCCTTCGATCAAAGGTGATCGGGCAGAGGACCATGGGTTGAACTTTGGGGCGATCGCTCTATCGCATATACGCCCCTTAGCGCACGCTCCGCCTCCCTTTTGGGTATGTGGGTTGCGATATAATGTTCACCGTCCGCACTTGTGGGGGAAACCTTCGTCCTCTATTGTTCGGGCGGCCGGCTCCTCCTCGCCATTGCTATGCAGCCCCTTGTCATTGAGTTCGCATTTAACTTGCCTTCCTGTTTGAAGACCCAACAATCCATGTTGGTGTGGTTGGCTGGTTTTTCAGGGTGCCATGTATTTGGCACGAGCGATCGAGTATTCGGTCCAGATAGGACGGCCCCGAGTGTTTCTTTTGAACGGCTTTTCCACGACCGGTTTAGAGCCTCAATCCTGCATCGACCGTCAGATCTTCAGCATTATCACCGCACGCGGCGCTTGTGCTTGTTGCGACGCCGACCTGCCATTGATGTCCTTGGTATCCCAACTACCAGGGTCTTTGGTCAAGTTCTTACTACGAGCTAGCTAGTTGTCCTCTCCCGCAAAAGCGGTCATGAGTTTTGTGAGGGCTGCCATGGATTTCGCTTTTCTTGTCCTAGGTGCCGGGCAAGCCACTCGTCATGGATGTTATGTTTGAAGGCTGCAAGGGCCTCTGATCCGGACAGTCAATGATTTGATTTTTCTTGGTTAGGAACCGTCCGAATTGTTCGACCGATTCTTCAGCGCCAATTATGTGGCTGAGGTCATTACGCCCGGTGGTCGCACATATGTGCCCCGGAAGTTATCAAGGAATGCGGCTTCCGTGTCCTCCCAACAACCAATTGATTCTGCCGGCAAGCTGTTAAGCCAATGCCGAGCTGGTCCTTAAGCTTGAGGGAGGTATTTGATGGCGGTAGATCATCACCAAGGGCCATGTGGATATGGAGGAGGTAGTCCTCGATCCAAACTGCAGGATCTGTTGTGCCATCGTGATAATTCGATGTTTACGGGTTTGAAACCCTCGAGGATTTGATGATCCATCACTGCCTCGTGAAGCATAGTGGTGTGCGGCACCTCCAGATTGAGCTATATCACGACGCATCTCAAATGAGCTTTGTCCATCGTGGTTTGGCCCGCCGGGATTGCTGTATCCGCGTGACGGTTATCATCATGTGTCGGGTGCCCACGCCGATCCGTAGATCGATCTTGTTTGCCTTTCCTTGTCCTCCAATATGTCTTGCAAGTCCGGCGCGCTTCCGCGCCTTGGTCGATCGACGCCAGTGGTGCGGCTTGAATGGAGGGTCAAGAGGCCTTCCGTCGCTGCCACGGGTGGCCGGTCGGCCGCATCATGCGCTGGTGATGTGGTTTGGGTGCTGCTTCTCTAATTGGGGTAGCAGCCTGTGTTTTGATATCTCTTGGAGGGGCGCTCGAGTTCATACTCTTCGCCGCGAGGACTTCACCCATCCGCTGCCTAGCAAGTCTTGGTCAGCTCTAAGTTGCCGCCGGTTTTTCTTGTGGCTGCTTGTCGCGGGCCATAAGCCCGCGCTTGAAACGCCCTATTCAGCGGGATCCTCGTGCACGACAAATTCGCCATCGTGAGGCTTGCCTCATCTTCGGAGGGAGGCATATAATTATCGCCCTCCACCTCCTTGTCTCGCCGCTTCTATCAAGAGGGCTGGCTTCTCCCTCCCGTGCTGAATCCTGCCGAGGAGGTTGTCTTCGCACCGTCCGGGTGTTATTATCTCCGTGCCGGAATCACCGCTTTTGTTGTGGCGGATTTAGAGCGCGCCACGACGCCGGGCGCTTGGGCTGTTTCTTGAGGGGTCATCCTCACTATTCCATCGCTGCTCCTATCTTTTGGGATGTCCACCATGTATATGTCGATGACAGGTGGCCTTCCAAAGGCCCTCGTAGGCGCTGGTTCTGGTCGCTCCAACATCGCCGCCCATACCGCCGATGTCTTCGAGTCGGTCGAGCATGTCGGTTAAATCATCGACAGTGGCTATAAAGTGGGTGGTGGTGGCATTGAATTTCTTCGCCGTCTGCATCTCAACCTTCCCGGCCGTAGTCCGCCAGGCTCTCCCGATAAAGAGAGAGACTTTAGTGAACTCTCAGATGTCGCCAAAGGGCGAAGTGCCGAAAGATGTTCGCGGCAAGTGAACTCCATGACCAGCGCCCAATCGGATTCGCTTGGCTATGGCGCTGGAGGTTCGAGTCCGGAGGGGAGTCCGCACCTTAGAGTGACGGATCCGCAGCGACAGGATGGTGTTCGCTCAATCGCCAGAGAGATCGTGAGTCCCGAGGAGGTGTCCAACCACTCGCCCCCACCAGCGGAGTCGGCCGCGTAGCTAAGGGTCGGAGCGACGCTGGTGCGCCTCTGTGGCACCGCTCGCGGCAGAGCTAGATCGCGCCCATCGAGATAGTGCGGAGCGCTATTGTGGCTCAATCCGTCAAGATCAAGTCTCCGTGGATGTCGGCCGTAGTTCAAACTCCCAAATCTGACCGATGGCCAGGGGCGAGCTTTCGATCTGCTCCAGATGGCCAAGTGAATTGCCCGCAGCAAAGCCACCGAAATAAGTTTGTCCGGGAGAAAAGTCTCACCTTGACCGCTGTTGTTGATGATCAAGGAGCCATCGGGCCTAAGGATGACGCATACGAGGAACTCTCAATGAGAGCACCAATGTCGTGTCAAACCGCGGATCTCGGTAGGGGGTCCCGAATCTGTAGGCCTAGGCGGATTGTAATAGGAGACAAGGGACATGATGTTTTATCCACGCTCGCCCTCTCGATGGAGGTAATACCTTACCCCGCTTGATTAATATTGATGGTATGGGTAGTACAAGAGTGGATCTACCACGAGATCAAAGAGGCTAAACCCTAGAAGCTAGCCTATGGTATGATTGTTGTTCATTATACGGACTAAAACCTCCGGCTTATATAGGCACCGGATAGGGTTAGGGTTACACAGAGTCGCCATAATGGTAGGAGATCTACATATCCAGACGCCAAGCTTGCCTTCCATGCCAAGGAAAGTCCCATCCGGACACGGGACGTAAGTCTTCAATCTTGTATCTTCATAGTCCAGAGTCCGCCAACGGTGATAGTTCGCTATCCTGACACCCCCTAATCCAGACTCCTCATGGGCATTGGGTGATAATGCGCCGAGTCGCAGCAGTATCCGGGCGGTGCTGAATAGCTACCGCCTTAAGGTGTAATGCCGAAGTTAGTTCTTTGGTATTGCAATTTTTACATCCAAGACCATCTCCAGAGTGGCGGGCCTAAGTGGCCTTCGCGCCTAGTTATGACACTCCAAAATGAGTTTTTAGTGGGCCCGATCCTTGAGTGATCGATCCTTAGGCTTGATAATCTAGGCTTTTGCCCCGACCTCTTCATGCTGTTTCCGCTTCGCCCGCCGATCTGTTTAAAGACCCAACATTCTCTATTGGTATGATGTGCTACCGCCCGGGTTACCATGAATTTGATATGGGCGGTCATATGCGGTTCAGCCGAGGGGCCCAATTATGATTTTGAAGTCTCTTCTCCCGATGAACGGGTTGAGCACTATGGGCCTCGTGTTGACTGTCGCTTCGGGCGCTATTCTTTCCTTGGGACGCTTATATTTGTGGCACCAAGGTTTATGGACTCTGCTTTTGGATGATGACGTGCCTGTGATGCTTGCTATGTTACCGCTTGGTATGTAATGCTAGTCTTATGCCAGAGCCCCTTGCCGCAGCAGTGCCGCCGGCGGGGTGTAGGCCTGTGTTTGGTTTTTAGTGCCGCCTCGAATTGAGGTAGTAGCCGCGCTTTGGGTAGTATTTTGTTCGGCGCCGAGTCCGATTCCTCGGCTGCCCGGCCTTAGTCCGTCTGCTCAAGGCAGGCAGATCTTGATCAGCTTGGAGCTGTTGCCTCGCTTTTTTTGGCTTGCAAGCATATCACCGGGCGCTGAAGCGCCCCTGCTCTATGGGATCCTCTCGTATGCCGAATTCGACGCCACCGAGGCTCACCTCGTCTTGGGAAGGAGGCATATAGTTATCATCCTCCAAGTATCCATCCGTCGCCTGTTCATCTGGGCTGACCTGCCCAGTACTTGTTCGGCCTGCTCAAGGTAGGCTGATCAGATTGTATCCTCTTCGGTGCCGCCTCGATTATTTTCTTCTTCAAGGCCGATATTGCTGTGGCGGGCTTGAGCGGCGCCGATGACGCCCATTCTTTGATTTATTCCCCGAGGGGTTATCCTCATTGCCTCATCGACATTCTTTTCTTTGGGAGTATCCACCATATATATATATATATATCCTATGAAGAGGTGGCTGTCCGCGCCTGCTACGGTGGTTCTTGTTTTTCTCCCACATCGCCGCCTATACCGCCGATGTCTTCGTAGTCGAACTTAAGCACGTCGGTCAAATCATCGACCGTGGCTATTAAGTCGGTGGTGGGTGGGTAATGAATTTTTTCGTCGCCAGCTTCCCACTCGAGCGGAACATAGTTCGGCCAGGAATCTCCTGATGGAGAGAGAAACCTTAATGAATTTAGCACATCACCGAAGGGGGAGTGCTGGAAGATATCCGCGGCGGTGAATGCCATTACTGGAGCCCAATCAAATTCGATGGGCATGGATGCATGCGGTCCGGGACCTACGACTGAAGGTAAGTCCGGGGGTCCGGAGACACAGATCTCCTTAGGAGCGGAGTCTGTGTTTGGTTCCAACGCTGATGAGTGTGCGGCCTCCGGGGCAGAGTCCATCCACCCGTCCTCGGAAGGCACGACCTGCTCGAACAAAGTCCGAGCCGTAGCAGGTGCGATGTTCCAACATCGTCCGACAGCAGATCTAGGTGCGCGCGCCGTGATCGCTCGTGCTCCTCGACATGGGTCCGAACCCGTCAAGATCAAGTCTCCACGGATGTCGGCAGTAGTTTAGGTTTCCAAACCTGACCCGACGGACAGGGGCGTAGCTGCCGATCTGCTCCAAATGGCTGCTTTAGTTGGCCCGCAGAGCGAAGCCACCGAACACGAAGATCTGTTCGGGAGAAAAGTCTCACCTGTAACAGTGTTGTTGAAGGTTGGAGAAGCCATCGAGCCTTACAACGATTTACATGCAGGAACTCTATGAAAGCACCAATGTCGGTCTCAAACCGCGGATCTCGGTAGGGGGTCCCAACTGTGCGCCTAAGGCTAATGGTAACAGGAGACTGGGACACGATGTTTACCTGTGTTCGGCCCTCTCGATGGAGGTAATACCCTACTTCCTCGCTTGATTGATCTTGATGATATTAGTATTACAAGAGTTGATCTACCACGGGATCAGAGAGGCTAAACCCTAGAAGCTAGCCTATGGCATGATTGTTGTTTTTGTTGTTGAGTCCTACGGACTAAACCCTCCGGTTTATATAGACACCGGAGGGGGCTAGGGTGACACAGAGTCGGTTTACAGAGAAGGAGATCTACATCCGAATCGCCAAGCTTTCTTTCCACGCCAAGGAGAGTCTCATCCGACACGGGACTAAGTCTTCAATCTTGTATCTTCATAGTCCAACAGTCCGCCAAAGCATATAGTCCGCTGTCCGGATACCCCTTATCTAGGACTCCCTCTGGTAGCACCTCAAGTTGGGGGTGGTACAAGTTCACTAAGGTCCTCATGGATGGAGGCAGCAGATCAATATCCTCTATTATGAGACCTTCTCATATGGGGTTAATGACAAAGACCTTAAGCAGTCCAATACTATTTTCCATGGCATGCTTCCGGTAAGTCGGCATACCCAGAGGGCAAGATCGAGCTGGAGGTAGCCTTTGAGATGAGTATGACCTGTGGCAAAGAAGTTAACTTTGATGTAGTCAAGATCAGAGCCCAGATCACGCCTGTTTGGGCGACCGATTTATGCCAAATTTATGGCACGGACGTGTTATGTTTATTTGTAGCTGAAGATGCCGGGTCATAAAGGGACCATTGCGGTTCATGGTAGTCGAAAGGTGGCTCTGGAGTGCAAGGAAGGCAACGCGGCTTATGCTGAGTCGATCTGTGTTGCAGAGGAGTTAAAGTACTATAAAGACAATGTTGACCCGGCAGACATGACATCCTTGAAGAAGCCCACCACAGAGCATGAGCCGGAGATGAAGTTTAAATCGGCTGAGGACACCAAGATGGTTGATTTTGTTCCTGGCGATTCATCTAAGCAGTTAAGTATCAGTGCCAATTTGGATCCCAAATAGGAAAGCGCGCTACCATCGAAGTTCATCCGTGAGAATCGGGACATCTTTGCATGGAAACCTTCCGACATGCCGGTGTATCGAGATAACTCACGAGCACACTCTCAATATTGATCCTAAGTATAAGCCGGTCAAGCGCTTTCTTCGACGGTTCAATGAGACGCAAGGCCATTGGTGAGGAGGTGGCCCGTTCTTGGCAGCCGGGTTCATTATTGAGGTGTTTCATCATGAATGGTTGGCTAACCCGTGCTAGTGCTTAAGAAGAATGGCACTTGGCGCATGTGTGTGGCCTACATGCATTTGAACAAGGCTTGTCCGTTGATCCTTTGCTCTCCCGCCAGATTGATCAAATTATTGATGCTACTGTGGGATGAGCGCCTCGAGATTTTTGGATGCTTATTCTAGATATCAACATATCAAGATGGCAGTTAAGGACCAAGAGTAGATGGTGTTCATTACTCCTTTTGGAGCCTTCGCTATGTTTCTATGCCTTTGGGCTTAAGGGTGCCCAGCGATTTATCGTGGTTATGCAAGTAATTGCCTTCATACTCAGACACGTAATGTGCATGCTTATGTGGATGATATTATGGTGAAGTCCCAGAGAAGTAAACACCGGTAGATGATCTCAAGGAGACCTTTGATAACCTCCGGTGTACAACATGATGCTTAACCCGAAAATCTGCTTTTTGTGTGCCAAGAAAAGCTTTTGGGCTTTCCGATTTCTAACAGAGGCATTGAGGCTAACCCGGAGAAGATCAAGGCTATCACCTCTTTAGCTTAAACCCAAGTGCATCAATGATGTTCAGCGCTTACGGGTTGTATTGGTACTTTAAGCCGTTCATAAGCCGTTAGGTGAGAAGGCCATACCGTTGTATCGATGTTGAGGAAGACAGATGACTTTGTCCGAGTGATTCTCGCTAACGCTGCATTTGAGGATTTGAAGAGACAATTGGCTGAGCTGCCGTCCTTGCTGCTCCCATTGATAAGGAGCCGTTGTTGTTATATGTGGCCGCTAATGCACGTGGTGTCGGCAGGCCATTGTGGTGTAGCGAAGGAGTCCGGTAAGAAATATCCGTTCAACGCCGGTTTACTACATCGCTGAGGTGCTTATTGAGTCCAAACAGAGGTATCCACATTGGCGTAAGCTTGTTTATGGGTGTTTATGGCCAGCCGGAAGCTTAAGCAAGATTTCCTAGGTCATCACATCACTATGGTCAGTTCTCGCCTTTGGGGGATATCATTCGTAATGTAGAGGCTACAGGACTAGTCGCCAAATGGGCCTCGTGAGCTACCAGACCTCAATGGATCAAGTCTCGCTCAAGGTCATCCTCGGATCAAGAATGCCGACACCACACAAGATTCAAGGATTTATAGCAGAGTAGCAATCACACACTTATTACATCGTTGTCCACAAGGGAACTGAATACAATAATATGGCTTAAGGCCATCTAATAATAACAGCGAAGGCTTGGAAGATAAGCGAGTCCATCAACTCCAACGCATCACCGAGTATAGAACCACGACCTAACACCTTACTCGTCAGTTCAAAAGTCTGCAACGTGAAAAGTTGCAGCTCAAAACGGGTCAAGACATGGAATATGCCGCAATGTAACACACAAGAGCAATGAATAAGCCTATACTACATGCATATATGGCTGGTGGTAAGGCTCTACAGCTACATTTGCATAAAGCTGATTTTTCCCTACATCAAAGGAATAATTTTATTTAACTATCATGGTGGTTGTTAAACATTGAGAATGGTTGACAAAGATCCTCAATCCCAATTAAAAGTACTCATCAAAACCCAATAACTTTTATTTAGAAGTAACATGTTGAGATTCACATGATATTCAATTACAGGATACTCAAATTGTCCATAACCGGGACACGGCTAATCATGATTAGTTTATACACTCGCAGAGGTTTATGACTTTTCCCCACAAGACTCGACGCCTCCGCTTGGTTCTCGTGACTACATGGTGTTTGAGAAACGGATGACCGAGACATAGTCTTTCGTAAGCGCTTAGCACCTTACATGTGGGTAGACCGCATCAACCTACATCCCCTACATCAGCTAGCCTACCCGTAAGAGTTCGTGACGACTTAGTCAACTACGCCAGAGCCCATAATTGGCTTGTGGCTGCACATGGAAGTTTCCAGCTTGAATAATCTTATGATCCCTTAGAGCCCGGTGGCGGTCCAAGAAATACAGCAAGTCCTCGATGGAAACCAGTGCCTCAATCCACCCAGATGTGTGTTTAGGTTGCCACCTTAGATAAACCATTAATTAACAATCTCACATCTGTCATGGATATTCACTCACCCAATCCACGCCTACTAGCATAGCATAGCGCAATAAGCAAACGAGAAGTAACTCCCAAGGTTTCATAAGTAAAACAGTAATAGGTACTACTCAATCTACTTCCCAAACCCACAATTTAATTAGATCCTAATCATGCAAGTGTTTGAGGGTTTGATCTAATGCATAAAACTGGGTATGAGAAGAGTATGATCAGTGTTACTTGCCTTGCCGATGATCCGCGAGTCCTAGAGATTCAAGTAACAAGCGGCGACCGGTGATCTAACGCAGACAAACAACAAGCATACAATAAGTACTCATCTAATGCACAGGGAAATCTCGAATAAAAGATCTAACCAGAAAGTTCAACTTAAGAACCCCGTAGCAAAAGAATCGAATCAAAATAAACTCCGAAAGTCGGAACTCGAGGGAGAACGACTTGCTTAGCAATCTGAAATTAGGTCAAAATTTCACAGTGGCAAAACTTGTGAAAGTAGGGTAGTCGAACGGCGGTTTCACTATTTAAACTCCAGCGCTTGAATCACCCGATTCGATAAACGAGCGAGAAATAAAACAGTTTTGAAAATCGGATCTCAAATCAAATCAAAAATAACGGATTAAATCCGATTAAAAGAAAACGATGAACGGTTTAAATAGCGGACGCTCATATCAGTAATCTAATCCAACGAACGCTGTTTATTGAAACGAACGGTTCGGTGAACGTCATAAATAAGAAAACCAAAAAATAAAACCAATCTACGTTTTTAAAAAACCAACACATTTTTTAAATAAAACCGGATCGGTTCAAGGGGAATAAAACCGGTCGGGCGCTGGCTACCTCCGTGATCTCGGCGCAGGCTCGCGGGCTCGGGCGAGGGGGCGGGGTCCGGGCGTAGGGGCGCTGGCGGCGACTCTGGAAGGGCGGGCGGGCTGCCTGGGCGGGTGGCGGGCGGCGGGGGTGAGGTGAGAGAGAGGGGGGGCGGCGGTTATAAAGGGGGGGAGAGGGCTGGCTTGGGAAGGGGCCAGGAGGGGGCGGGCCGAACCGACTCGGCGGGCGGGGGCGAGGCAAGGGCGGCGGGAGTCCGCCCAAGCAAGCAAGGCGCGAGGAGGAGGAGAGGAGGTGGGCTGGGGGTGCCGGGCCTGGGCCCGGCTTGTTGGCTGGCTGGGCCTCGCCTGTGGGGGGCGAATTTTTTTTTTAAAATAAAATTAAACCAAAACGAATTAAAAAATACCAAATGAATTCCAAATTAAATAAAACAAATTTTCCCGACTCCTAAAAATGAGTCTAACAAAATGAACTTTAAAAACAGCAAACATTCATAATTTTTTTAAATGCTCATTTTTGCCTAAGCAAAATAAATCTTCCAAAACCAAATTTGGTTTATTTATAATATCTTCATTTTTCCTAATTGTTGGGAAAGTCATATTATTCCCTCTCCAAATATTTTTATAGGAAAACTTTATGAAGATAATTTAAATAAATCCAAATGATCCTATTTTCAATTTTTGAGAAATCCCAAATATGAAAATAATGAAACTTCCAACTTTCTCCGAGGGTCCTTGAGTTGCGGAAATTTCTAGGATCGGAAAATGCGAGAAAATATGATATGCATGATGACCTAATGTATAACATTCCAAATTGAAAATTTGGGATGTTACAAACCTACCCTTTAAGATGAATCTCACCGAGATTCGGGTTGGCTAGAAAATAGGTGAGGGTGGTCCTACAAAACTTCCTCTCTTTCCTGTGTGGCTTCATCCTCAAGGTGGTGGCTCCACCGAACTTTGCAAAACTTGATAACCTTGCTGGGTAACTCTGCCGCATAATCGAGAATCTTAACCGGCTTTTCCTCATATGTCAAGTCATCCTTCAACTGAATTGCTTCCAGGGCACCGTGGTCTCTTAACGGTACCTCCGCTATCTCGGGTGACATTTCTTCAATCGAGAAACATGGAATACATCATGAACTCCCGACAGTCCTTCCGCAATTCCAACTTATACGCAATCTCTCCCATGCGCTGCAAAATCTTATATGGTCCAACGTAAACGGGTGCTAACTTTCCTTTAACTCCAAAACGCTTAACTCCTCAAGCGGGATACTCGAGATATACTCGCTCCAACTTCATACTCAATCGCTGGCGCTTTGAATCGCATAACTCTTTCCGTCTGGACTGGGCTACCTTGAGCCTCGTCTCAATCAACTTAACTTTCTCGCTCGACTCTTAATCAAATCTGGTCCAAACAATCGACGATCTCCGGCCGCCCCATGACAATGGTGTCCTGCACCTTCTTCCATACAAAGCCTCGAAGGTGCCATCTTCAAGCTGGTTTGGTAATCATATTGTAGGAAAATTCTGCATACGGCAAATTATCGTCCCAACTAGATCCATAATCTAGTGCACAACTCTCAAAGATGTCCTCCAAAATCTGATTGACTCTCTCGTCCTGTCCATCGGTCTCGTGGGTGGAATGTCAGATCAATTCCAATCGGGTTCCCAATGTTTCGTGTAACCGGGTTCCAAAATTTCAAAGTAAATTGGGTTCTCTCGTTCGATACAATGCTCCTCGAACTCCGTAAGCACACAATTCTGGTCATGTATATCTTTGCCAACTTAGCACTGCTATAGGTAGTCTTGATCGAATGAAATGAGCTACCTTGGTCAAACGGTCGACTATGACCCAAATCGAGTCATATCCTGAACGGGTCTTTGAAAACCTGTGATGAAATCCACGCCTAGTTTATCCCACTTCCATTCGGTATCGGCAATGGTTGTAACAACTCGCTGGCTTCGATGTTCTCGCTTTACTTTTCGACATACGCCGCAAATTGCTACATACTGCGAATATCCTTCTTCATTCCGTCCACCGTAAAATATTCTTCAAATCCAAATACATCTTGGTATTTCCGGTGAATCAATATGGTGAATCATGGGCTTTTGTAAAATCAACTTCCCGATCTCGGGTCATTGGGCACATAGACACGGTCTTCAAACCATAGGGTATCGTGGCTCATCCTCTCAAATCCTTTAGCTTTTCCTTTACTCATTTTCTCCTTTATAGAGGCAACTTCCTTATCCGCCTTTGGGCTTCTCCGATTTTGTCCATCGCTGTCGACTCAATCTCCAATGCTGCTACATAGCCTCTCGAACTATTTCCAAACATAGCTCTCAAGGTCCTCGGCTAACTCATTGGGTATTCTCCCATCATTAGGGTATTGACGCGGGTTTCACGGCTTAATGCGTCACCATTACATTAGCCTTTCCGGGTGATAATGCAATCTCATATCATAATCCTTGATTAGCTCTAACCATCCCTCCTGTCTGAGATTCAATTCTTCCGGGTGAAGATGTACTTCAAACTCTTGTGATCTGATATACTTCATAATGATTTCCAATGAGAAAATGTTCCACGCCTTCAAGGCATGCACAACGGCTGTTAACTCCAAATCATGAGTGGCATAATTCAACTCATGGGGCTTAAGTTGTTGTGAAGCATACTAAACAACTCTTCCTTCCTGCATAAGCACTGCTCCAAGTCCTCGACGTGAAGGCCGCAATACACCTCATAATCCTTAGTTTGATCCGCAATATCAAACCGTGAGGTAACCAATCTTTTCTTCAACTCCTGAAAACTTGCCTCACAGTCCTCATCCATATGAATTTGTTTTCCTTCTTCAACAATTCTGTCATAGGCTTTGCAATCCTTGAGAAATTCTCAATGAATCTTCGGTAGTATCCTCGCGAGTCCAAGGAAACTCCAATCTCTCCAACTGTCGCTGGTGCTTCCCACTTGGTTACGGTCTCAACTTTGTGGGGTCAATCGCTATCCCTTCTCCGGATATAACATGTCCGAGAAATCCAACTTCTTTAGCCAAAACTCACATTTGCTGAACTTGGCATACAACCGGTGTTCCTCGCTCCAAAACCAATCGCAAATGTTCCTTGTGTTCTTCTTCATTCTTCGAGAAAATCAAATGTCATCAATGAACACCACGCATTTAACTTATCCAAAACTCCATAAACACTTTGTTCATCGTGTTCATGAAATAGGCTGGTGCGTTAGTCAGTCCAAATGACATAACGGTATACTCATACAGTCCATATCTTGTGGTAAATGCTGTCTTAGGTATGTCTTGCTCCTAATCTTCAATCGATGGTACCTCGATCGCAAGTCGATCTTAGAAAACACTTTGGCTCCTTGCAAGCGATCAAACAGATCATTTATCATCGGTAGTGGGTACTTGTTCTTGATTGTTACTTCATTCAATCCACGGTAATCAACAACCATTCTCAAAGATCCATCCTTCTTCTCCACTAACAAAACGGGTGATCCCTAAGGTGAAGAACTTGGGCTTAATAAAGCCTTTATCCAATAGTTCCTTAATCTGCTTCTTGATTTCAGCCAAATCCTTTGCGGGCATCCCGTATGGTCGCTTCGACATCGGGCCTGTTCTCGCAACAGCTCGATCAAAACTCAATGTCTCTATCTCGCGGCATTCTCGCAACTCTTCCGAAATACATCAGATAATCCTTTACCATCGGTACTTTTTCCGCACTCACCCTCGATAAACAATTAACTTGTGCTCTCCTCGCTCGCGTGCCGTGATACATACTTAATCCTTCTTCCTTCGGGTGTGGTGAGCAAATTGACCTTGTGGTACAATCTATGTTTCCTCCATACTTTGATAACCAATCCATTCCTAATATCACATCCAATCCTTGGGATTCCGTAACTATTAGGTCCGAGGGGAAAACATAGTGTCCAATCCTTAATGGCGCCGATCACACCATTTACTAGCCATGTACTCTGCCCCGTGAGGTTACTAGCATGGGTGACCTAAGGGCTTGGGTTGGTAACTTGTACTTATCCACAAATTCCCTTGATATGTATGAATGCGATGCACCAAGATCGAAAAGAACAACCGCAGTAAATGACTTAACCAAAACTTACCGACATCGATCGGGCTGATCTTCAACCTCCTCCACATCAATGTGGTTCACCCGTCCCCCGCTGAAAGGGTTGGGCTTCTTTCCGTAGCTTCCATTGCCATTTCCATTCCGCCTTCTCGATGTCATTTGCATAGTGCCCACTTCATGCACTTAAAGCAAGTAATGTGACTCTGTGTCTACCTTGGATGGTGTTGACGGGTTGGTGCGGTTCTGTCCATTGCTTCCTCCATTCCTGCTCCCATTCTTGGTGCCATTATGGTTATGCTAATTACCTCCTCCATGGGTATGTCAAACTGAATTCCTGATTTAGGGGTATAACGAGGCTTCATTGGGATCCAGAGTTATACTTCCCTTGTCCATACTTCCGCTTATGGTTCTCAATTTGTCGCTGCTTCCTTCAATCATGAGAGCTCGGTCTACTAACTCCTGGTAGTTGTTGAAACTTGCTACCAAAGAACGGCATGCTGAACTCATCATTCAGTCCTTCTAGAAACTTCTCCTGCTTAGCTGCATCCAGTAGTAACGCTATCCGGGGCATAACGTGCAATTTGCTAAAGTCATCCACGATCGCCAACAGTCCTTCCTCCTGGCGAAGTTATAAACTCACGCTTCTTCATGGCCATGGCTCCTCGCCAAACATGGGCAAGGCGAAAAGCTTGTCAAACCGTCCCATGTGACAAAGGTTCACGGGTAAGTGGCTGTGAAATTCTCCCACCATGCTGCCGCGGGTCCTTCAAGCTGATGTGCTGCAAACTTCACTCTTTCACCATCCATGCATCCCGCAGTTGGTCAGCTCCTTCCTATCTTATGGAGCCACCATCTGCTATAATAGGCTCGGTGCTATCGAATACACCGAGGGTTCATTTAAGGACACGAGTCGATGATCCGCAGTGGTGGTGGTGGCGGTGGGTTGTTGTTGTTGTTGTTATTCGCACCAATGTTTGAATCAGTGGTATTCTCGCTGCTGGATCAATTGGGTGATCTCCGGGAAAACGAATCCGGGTCGGCCCCGAGGCATCCGATGGGTTTAGAAGAGAAGAGAAATGTAGAATAGAATGAGGTCTAAGGGGAATCACTACCCAAATGCACATGAGCAAATGCACACAAAATCACTTCATTCAATCAAACAAGGGCTTACAACGATCTAACTATCGCAAAAGTGCGGTACTATAATGTTTACATGGAGGGAATACTACTAATATGTGGGGACTTCTACTAGTTTGAACCGTGGAAGACTCCATGATGTCCGCTCCACTTCGCCTTCAAAATCGGGTTCACTTGGATCCGAATCGGTCGTCGATGTTGATGTAGTCGATTGGGTATTCGACATACCGTCTTCATTCCTGAGCGCCAACTTCTTCTTGAGTCCTTCGATCTCGCATTTAAGATCGTTATTGTGTTTGCCGTGAGCTACGATCTCGCCCATGTAGTCCTTGCGTAGTCTTTAGTTCTTCTTCCAGCTCGATGATCCTTTCCTTTGTCTTCTCGCAACTCCAACATATCATTGACATTTGGTTCTCCCAAGGCCGAATGTGCTGATTTAACTCCCCGGATGAAAGCTGCAATGGATCTATCCTTCTGGTGTTGACGACGCCCCGCTTGTCATCTCGCGTCCGCAAATCGGGTAGATGGTGTCCTTGAGGTCTTCTTGATAAACTTCTCCAATGCGCCCCATGGTGATGTGAGCTGCCATGCTTTTTCCTGCACTCCAAGTTGGTGCAATCAAAACACTATCTATAGGCTTGGTGATTGGGGCTAATGTCCTTCCCGAACGTGAGCATGAATCTTCCCAGCCTCTTCGTGCAGAGTGGCGTTGAAAGTCCCGTGAAACTTGGTAGTCCAATGTTTAGGTATTTAGTAACTTCCTTCAAGTGAAATCCAAAAGGTGTGCCTTCATCCGTTGGGTGTACTTGATCTTCTATCCGTCATCCTAAAGAGAGTAGAAAAGATGAGGAGTTAGAAATGGGAAGAGAGAGGATCTATGGCTTTATCTTAGTGGTCGTGGTCTCACAACAACACGGTAAGCTCGATACCATTCTCTCAGAGCTTACCAGACCCTAATGGATCAAGTCTCTGCTCGTTGTCATCCCCGGATCAAGAATGCCGACACCACACAAGATTTCAAGGATTTATAGCAGAGTAGCAATCACACACTTATTACATCGTTGTCCACAAGGGAACTGAATACAATAATATGGCTTAAGGCCATCTAATAATAACAGCGAAGGCTTGGAAGATAAGCGAGTCCATCAACTCCAACGCATCACCGAGTATAGAACCACGCACTAACACCTTACTCGTCAGTTCTAAAAGTCTGCAACGTGAAAAGTTGCAGCCCAAAACGGGTCAAGACATGGAATATGCCGCAATGTAACACACAAGAGCAATGAATGTTTATACTACATGCATATATGGCTGGTGGTAAGGCTCACGTTACATTTGCATAAAGCTGATTTTTCCCTACATCAAAGGAATAATTTTATTTAACTATCATGGTGGTTGTTAAACATTGAGAATGGTTGACAAAGATCCTCAATCCCAATTAAAAGTACTCATCAAAACCCAATAACTTTCATTTAGAAGTAACATGTTGAGATTCACATGATATTCAATTACAGGATACTCAAATTGTCCATAACCGGGACACGGCTAATCATGATTAGTTTATACACTCGCAGAGGTTTATGACTTTTCCCCATTAAGACTCGATCGCCTCCGCTTGGTTCTCGTGACTACATGGTGTTTGAGAAACGGATGACCGAGGCATAGTCTTCGTAAGCACTAGCACCTTACATGTGGGTAGACCGCATCAACCTACATCCCCTACATCAGCTAGCCTACCCGTAAGAGTTCGACGACTTAGTCAACTACGCCAGAGCCCATAATTGGCTTGTGGCTGCACACGGAAGTTTCCAGCTTGAATAATCTTATGATCCCTTAGAGCCCGGGTGGCGGTCCAAGAAATACAAAAGTCCTCGATGGAAACCAGTGCCTCAATCCACCCAGATGTGTGTTTAGGTTGCCACCTTAGATAAACCATTAATTAACAATCTCACATCTGTCATGGATATTCACTCACCCAATCCACGCCTACTAGCATAGCATAGCATAATAAGCAAACGAGAAGTAACTCCCAAGGTTTCATAAGTAAAACAGTAATAGGTACTACCTCAATCTACTTCCCAAACCCACAATTTAATTAGATCCTAATCATGCAAGTGTTTGAGGGTTTGATCTAATGCATAAA